>PVJD01013713.1:0-32594 GCA_004026545.1 Mormoops blainvillei | reverse complement strand
GGAGGCTTCAGACCATCAAGTGTCAATTCTTACTAGCAGCCCAAGGTTCAGTATTAAGTGTATTCCCTTGACGGAAGCTGCCTGCAAATGCCCGCTCTACCCCATAAGAATCTCTCTGCTTCAGAAAAAGAATTAATGGCCAAAAAGAACGATGAAGCTGGTCTATCAAGGGGACCAAATGCAGGTAGGGGCAGCATCTAGCCATGAAATATTAATCTTTGTGCTTCAAGCATCCCAGAGAAATTTCTTAATGTATTACTCTGCAGGGGCTGTTGTGCAATTGACACTAACAAAAAATACTTCTGCACTTTACTAAGTCTACTTTTGAGCAGCCCAATGTTTTCATCATAATATTTACTTCTGGGTAAATTGGCTAAATTCTCTGATTCTGATACAAAACAGAAAGATCAGAGAATGAAAATAAATAGATGACATGGCTGTTTAAAGATCATGTAAAATGTTTTCTAGCAGCATAAATATTTGATTGTAAAACTTTCAATATGTTGTGTCTATTAACTCGCATTGTACAATATTTAAATAATTCAGCCAGCTGAAGTGGGCCAGCGTCACACGGGAGGACAGAGCGAAGGCCCAGCCTGGTGAGATGCCAGCTCGCAGTCACAGCGCAGCCCTGAGGTTGGCCCCAGCCCCTACGCGTTCACCTGGAGCTCTGTGGTCAGGGCCGAGCCACGGACAAGAGCAAGAGGTTAGGTGGAACATGCAGTGGCATTTAAAATTCCCCTGTCCCTTTCCATTGCTAATCGGCTTGCACAGAAGCTTTTCATATCTTTTATACTTGGATCTTTAGATATTAAACTCAGTCAGTAGTCTTTGGCATGATTCTTTGATTTTTGTCTTCGGAGGCGGGGGAGCAGTTTGATGTTTCTGGAATACCATCCAGGACTTATGTGGAATTACTCCGAAATTCCAGCCACCCTATTAATATTCCTGACTCTCTACATGTATAATCTGCAAAGAGCATTAGATTTATAGCCCAGAGGTCTGAATTTGGGAGACCTTCCTAGCCATTTGGATGTAGGTAATTCTCTGAATCTCTCTGGGCCTCACTTTCATCATCTGTACAATGGGACCAATGTGTTCCCTGGCCATTTTACTGGGTGGTTGTAAGGATCAAAATGAACACAAGAGAGGACAATTAAAAGTGTGAAAGTCCAATAAACAATGGTTCAAACGGAAGGGAGCATTGCATTCACCCCAGAGCGTACCCCACCCTGTATGTGCTCCAACATCTAACACCCAGCCGGCACGTCGTAAATCTCTTTACGAGCTTGTTGATCGAATGAATGAGCACCTTTGGCAGCCTGACCGTTTCCCTCCTCATTCAGTTCCCCGAGGAGACAAAGAGGAGGAACTTCCAAGAGCAGGGAGCCCCTGCTCATCGAAAGCACACCGGGCTCTTGGCGCTCTCCAGGCCTCCATCCTGCAGCCTCAAGAATCCTCGGCTTCCGGAATGACGGTGAAGCAGAGAAGGGCAAAGCTGCCTTGAGTTGCGGAAATGAATACGGGTTGGCAGGTGGTGCGCGCTCCTGGCCTGGCGACTCTCCCTGCCCGGCAGCATCCCAAGGGATGGAATCCTTAGGAAAACAGCACATTTCTAGACATCATGGATTCTGGGGAACCACATAAACAGTAAAACCCCAAAAACCTTAAATGAGCAAGTGACAGAGACCTGCGGATTTGCTGTTTTAAACAATTGGGAAGAAAGTGATTTTACAAGGCAGCGGGAAGAGTGCATTATTACAGCCCTCTGCGTTCGGTCGCTGTGTCCCTGGGAGAGTGCTGGGGACAGCTCTCGGTCACCTCTGTGTAGTGGGGATGCTTCCTCCCACAGTTTGTGAACGTTTCCCCGTGTTTTGTGAGACAGTGAAGAGGCATTTCCCTCGAGAGGCTGATATCTGACTAGTTTTAACAGACTGTATATCTCTTGTGTCTGAACTTAGAGCTGACTTTATTATCCTGTGTGCCCCCTTCTTCCACTTATCCCTTCACTCACTGAATATGTAGAGTGCCTACCATGTGCAAAATAGGAAAAAAGCTACCTACTGTGCGAGGTAAAGTATGGGACATTATTATCCCTTTAATGAGCTTATCATCATTTGGTGGGGCAGGAGGATGGCGAGGGTGGGGGTGGTAAAAGCCATGTGTGCAGCAAAGTGTATGAGGGGAACCCCCCAAAATTGGAATTTACTTATAAAAAATTGTGTATTTATTCTTATGTGTCTAAACTTTAGTCACCTTCAAAGTAGTCTCCATTTGATGCAATACACCTATCAAGACTTTTTTTCCCACTGCTCAAAACAGTTTTTGAACTTGTGGACTTTGATGCCTTTTAGTGAGTCTGCCATTTTTTGTTTCTCCTCCTCCACCTTGGCAAAATGTTTCCCTCTGAGGACTTTTTTCATCCGGGGAAACAAAACAAATTCTCTCGGGGTCATACGGGGTGAATGGGAAGAGTGGGGGACAAGGGTCATGCCGTTTTTGGTCAAAAACTGCTCAACACTCAGTGCGGTGTGGACAGGTGTGCTCATAAATCACCCATCAAGAAATGGGCAAATGTTTTGAAAGAGTCTTCAAAAAAAATTCACTGAAGCCAAATGCAGCCTCTCACAACAACGCCAGCTGGTGCACTGATACAGATGGGCTCCTAGAACACTCACCTAGTGGGGGAAGCCTGTCCTATAAAGGGTTCGCCCTCCAGAAGATAATTCTGGTTTTTTGGGTCCCCCCATCGTAAACTAGAATGTAGTTGCCATGCCAGTATCAGCAGGGTTTGGTGATACTATTTGTACAGAACTGAGCAGATGGTGGGCAATGAGGAAACATTTATTGAATCAATAAATGGATGAATCTATGAAACACTTACTGTATTTTATTGATCCTAAGATGGACATTTTTCCATCTTTTACTATCACCCCAAAAATAATGCTCCTTACAAATCAATGAAATGTCACACTGTAATAGGCAGGTTTTTTTCTTTCTTAGTAGTGCATAAATAATGCTTTATCTTACAATCAACACTCAAATTTTGTGGTACATGATCAATAATGACACAAAGGAGGGCTTACTTAAGTATTAGAATATGGCGCTTAATTCCTTGGGCATCAGAAGATGGTTTGTTGTAACTGTTGTTGTTTGGAATAAGCTAGGCTGCATCTAAGGAGGAGAAAGGAAGATATTTTGGGGTCTGAGAGTGGGAGCAGAAGGTCAACAGTCAACATGGAAATAAACAGGTGGAAGGAAGTTTCAAACGTGAACACCGACACAGAGACAGAGGGATTATTAAAACACAGTTCAGCGCTACTGAAAAGGTAGATATTCCTACAATGAAGAGTTCACATTGAGAGGAGTCCAGCAGAAGTCTGTAAATAAAGGTAGGATCGTGGCAGATTTTAGAGGCTTTGAATAACAAACTGGAAAGTTTGGATTTCATCTTGTATATCAGTTTTAAGCCAAAGAGTAACATACTAAAAATAGTGCTCTAAGAAGTTTAATCTGGGCAGGGTGGATTGAAGTGTGTTAAACTGAAGACAGGGAGAACAGTTAGGAGCTTACCTTTGTAATCCAGCAGAAATATAATGAGAAGCTGTACTAGGATTGCAGAAATGAGAATGGAGAGCAAAGATGGGCTATGAGAAACAATTTGATGAATTGGTCAATGATACCTCTTAAGTTTTACTTAACTACCATTTATTTAACCCTTTCTATGTGCCAGGCAGTATTGTGTTAAGTACTTTCAAGCATCATCTCACTTTATAATCTAACAGGACTTATTCTTATTATTTTTCCATCATTTTCTCATTGTACCTTATAATTTTCTTCATTTTGTAGCTGAGGAAACAATAACAGGTACATGAATTTGTGTGATTAAACATTTCTTTGCATGAATTCTTCTTTGTTTAATGCTAGTATTACTATCCCTGTATTTTTTGTTTGCCCATAGGTTTAATTTTTATGTCATTTTGTTTAGATATTTATCTAATAAAAACACAATTTGGATTTTCCATGTGATTCAATTCTAGAGTCATGAAATGGGAGGGGTTTAACCCATTAATGTTTATTGTGGTAAATTATGTGGCTAGTATTATTTCTCTCATCTAGTTTTGTTTTCTGATTTTCTATGTCCCATAGGTCTTAATTTTCCTCTTAATATTTTTCTGTTCTACAGTGATTTTCAAATTCTATATCTTAGTTTTTTAGTCTTTTAATGTTACCTTATCTCTTTTAAAACAAGTTGAACATTTCTATTTATGCCATGATCTTTCATTTACACATTCCCCGTTAGGGACAATATTCCCGTTCTCACCTTGACATTCTCCAGGACTTAGTTAATTGGCACTTCTGGGAAACCTTCTCTGATTCTTTCTTTCAAACTAGGGTATAATTTAATTTCTGTACTCTCTCCCTTCTAGTTTTTTGTTGAAATGATCAAGAATATTAATAATCAGCCTTAAATAATTTATTTTTTCACCATACAGTATTTTTGACAAGAATTATTCTTACATTTACATTCAGTTTCAAAATCATTTTAACCAAAAGTAGGAAACTTAACTCTAGTCGAAATATTACTGTTTTAATCCCTCACTGTCATTTATTTGTACTCTGCTTTCTTCAATCTTACATTATCTTTTTCGATTTTATTACTTGTTTTTGTGAAATCGCTTTTGCTGGTCTTTATTGCAGGAATAGTATGCTGCTGTAGTTTTGAAGTTTGCATGTTAAAGAACATTTCTGTCTGTTGCAATATTTTCTCATTTAAAATCTGTAGATTTGTCTTCTGGTTTTTAGTGTTGCGAAGAGGAAGTTTGATGTAGAGTTGATTTTTTATTTTGTGGGTAATTTTTAAAAAACTTTTGGATGCTAATGGGATTTCTCATTCCCCAATACTTGAATTTTTGAAAAATGCAGACAAGATTTGTCTTGATATATGTCTCAGTTCATTTAATGGATATGATACATGGTGAAAATGCTCATGAAAATTTTTAGTTCAGAAATAATTTTACTTTGATATTTTTATTATTGATTATTTTACTACTCTGATCTCTTTCTGGAATTCTTGTTCTACAAAATTACTAGACCTTCTGGATCATTCCTCCCATGTTTCTCATCTTTTAAATGTTTCATTGTTTCAATCTCTTATACTCCAACTTGTGGGGAAACTTACTGAATTTGTACTGTAATTAAATTATCTAGTTTTCATACAGAATCCTTTTGTTATGTACTGCACTTATTGAACTTTAAAAAGTATCTGTATCTGTCATTTTAAAAATCAACAATAAATATTTTCATATGTCAGATTGCTTTCTTTTCAGGAGCAGCTTCATAAATGTAAAATTCTCTTGAAGAGCATTAAAAATACATATTAGAAACTGGGTTGCCTAGGATTATTTCAATAACTGTTACTGAAATAGGGATATCTACTTTGATTTACCAGATCAGTTCCTTTTTTAAAGATTGTTGAATATTTTCACATTCTTACTGCTTTTCCCCCAGGATCATTCTTACAAATGATTTCTCTAATACATAGGTTCGAGATGGTTCTATATGTATTTGTACTAAAATATTTCAGGTCCAGGTGAAAGGAAAAGGGAAACATTTACATTTTCAGATCTTAAGTTTGCCAGATTAGAAATCCAGTAACTTGTAGGGAGTAAGAAGGAACTTCAAACCAGACTCCACTATGGCAAGAAGGAATCTGGCTAGGACAACTCAACATCCCTGTACCTTCCCCTTGTTTGCAGGTGTGCAAGTGTGCAGGTGCCAGCTCACACTGGCTTGTGAAGTAGGACTGATTCTCTTCCCAACTTCGTGCTCAGTGACATCGCAGTGCTAACCTGAAATAGATGGTAGAAATATTTACACCACAGAAACTGGCAAACACTGTACATCATGGCTCCCTCCCTCCCTGACAGATGGTTGTTAAACATTTATCAGCATACAAGTGCTCTTAGTTAACATATTTAGTCTTTCATTTTCATTTAGTGTCTAAATTTGCCTTGAGAAAATTTGTGATGAAGACAAAAATTGGTTTGGTTAACACATTCCTCCTGTTTTAGACATAATTATATCCTCCCCAAATTCATATGCTGAAGCCATTATTCTCGATACTTCAGAATATGACTGTCTTCAGAGACAGACCTGTAAAGAGGTGATTAAAGCAAGGCTGTTACAGTGGGCCCTAGTTCAACATGACCGAAGTCCTGATAAAGAGAGGAGGTTAGGATACACGGGAGATTTCAAGGGCATACAGAGAAAAGACCGAATGAAGACACAGGGAGAAGACAGCTATCTACAAGCTAGCGAGAGAGCTTTCAGAGAAAAACATCCCTGTTGACATTTTCATCTTGGACTTCTAGCCTCCAGAGCTGTGAGAAATAAATCCCTGCTGTTTAAGCCACCAGTCCGTGGCGCTTTGCTATGGCAGCCCTGGCAAACTAATCCGCTCCCTCTGGTCATCCCACGCCATTTTCCACCTTTGCCTCTGTCCTGCTAGAATGCTGGTCAGGGCCTCTTCTCGTTCCTTAGAGAACTGACTGGGATTCTGGAGTGAAGCCACTCTTATTTGTCAGCTCCTGCATTCACTTGGTGTTGGTAAAGATTCCAGTTCCAAGGACCCGTCGGGTCGGTCCTCCTTCACAGTGCAAGACACCTGGCCTCTCCTTCCCCCTTAACCTCCTACACTTGGCCCTAGAGTTTGTGTCTACACAGAGAACCGGGCAAGGGAGTGGATGGAACAGTGTGAAACTTCACCCGTGAATGGGGATGCTAGTCAAAGGTCCAGTGTGATGGGGTCAAAGGTAACGGACAGATACAGTTATTTTAATATAAGAAACAAAGGATTCCTTTTTTCTTTTTTTTTTTTTTTGCAGAAAGGAACTTCCTTCTTTCAAAAAATAGACTACCTAGGGGACTATGAAATAAATGGTGGGCTTAGAGCTTCTCACAGAAGAAATGCTGAAATTGGCATCTTAAATTCCAATGACATGCTCAGTGGTCTCAGCTTCTTATCTTATTCCCATCTAATTATACCAAACTCGGCCAAAAAGATCACTGGGTGATGCGACCTCACTGTCTAAAGAATGGTAATTCGGTCCTATCGATTATATTTAGAAAATGGGAAAGCGGTTGATTTTTAAATGATCGATGAATTACGATTTTGCAAACACCATTTGTAATAAATGATCCTTTAATATGGCTAAATAAATATTTGTCTTGCTGCCTGGTACATGGTTTAGTTCCTGGTCATGGAGACTTTCTGAAGCCACACGCTCTTTGAGATGAGACAGCATGATGACTCATGACGCTAGACTGCTTCAAATACGTATAACATACGGGAAACTTGTTCCTTCAGCGCATGCTGACTGAAGAAGCTTTATTGGCTGCTCGGCACTGAAGACACAAGGGTGAAGGCGATAGAGCTTCTGTCCTCAAGGAGTTGCAAGGCACAGAAACACTGCAATGGCTTCCAATAGCAGCTCCACCGTTATAGGCTGTGTGCGCTTGAAGGAGACATTGAACTTTCCCGAGTCTCAATTCTCTTATCTGTAGAATGGGATTACTAAACCCCGTCTGACCATTCCTCAGTTTCCATTCCTGAGTTATTCCTGCGTATTGACGCATTCCCTCCGCTGAAGGCTGAGTTGCGCGAGGGACAGTTAAGGACCCTGTTGATGGTAAACTACCTCTCAGGCCTCGTCTGAGAGACAGGAACTTGGGGACTCACTGGTCTGGCTCTTCCAGCCAGAATGGTCTTCCTGTTTACCCAGGCAATTTTGGTCAGCCTTGGTCTACTGGAACCTGTGTACCCAGAAGAGGGTGGCTGAGGGTTGCTTCACTTCCTGCTTCTCCCCCTCCCACGGTCCTACCCCACAGGGCGACCGCTTCTGCCATCTTCAGCTAATTGTGAGACAGAAGGACATAGGTTTGAATCTGCGGAGCAGGGAGTATAGAACTTGTTTTTCTTTGCATGGAAATTTGTTAATTTCTCTTCCATCTGTTGCAGACCTTTGGAAGAAAGAAAAGAGACCCACCAGTATATCACTAAGTCAATAAACTGAACAATAAATCACTCAACGGAAGTCAGCTTTCCCCCCAAAGGACTAGGCCAGGAGGGCCCCTTCACCCTCCACTAGACCATTCGTTTGCATTAATTGGATCTTTTCTACATGCCAGGTGCTTCTGTGAGTTCCCAAAGTAATTTAATCTTTCAGTTACGGGAAAGCCAGGGAGGTTAGGTGCCGCGAGTCGCATGGGCTGCCCGACTCCAAGCTTCAGCTCTAACTGCTCTCCTCGAGCTGCCTCACTGCTGTCCCCCAGGTCCTCGTCCGTCTCCAGACGCGGGGTATTCATGGAATCCCGGTTTCTGGGCCTGGAACGGAACATTGCTCACCCACCATTTTTGGTTCATCTTTGGGGTTTATACTTTGAATCATATGCAAACATCTTTTTATCTCAATTCCTGGCTATTCCTGACCCTGGAGCAGTCCGACAGTAAGATCAGAGAGGAGAGTTGCTATTGAAATGAGAGGAAGTTAATGGCTGTAGGTTCTGAATCCCAGTTCTCCATTAACTTGTCTCGTGATTTTGGCTAAGACATAAGCAGATCATAGTTTCCTAAAACTGTGTTTGTGAGATGAGGACAGTTGAGTTGGGTTCACGTTCAAGAGCGGTTGGGACTCAGTGGAGCCCAAGTGTCCTACTGCCACCAGGGTTGCTCGCTGACAGCTCTGTGGATGGTACACAGTCCTGTGGTGGCAGGAAGGAGGTCAGGCTGGCACACTCCTCTGTTACCTTTTGCTCATTTGTTGGCAAATCCTCAGAGAATACAAACGCCTTTTCGTGTAACTCTAATCAAAACACACTCTGAAAGGGGTGTCTGTTGCCAAAAATTTATATTTATCCCAAGAAAAATTAGAAACTATTTTTGGATTATCTGCACATGACTCGCAGGCCTTACTGCAGATAAATAGGAATTACTTGCAGGCAAACCCCTGCACTGCCCAGAATATGCCTTACCTGCCCCACTCTGCCTGTGGAAACGCAGGGTCGGGGCACCTGCCCCTCACTGTAGGTGTGGGGTACAGGACGCAAGAAGACCTAGGTCTGAAAACAGGCTCCGCCCCTTCTCAGCTCTGCAGCTCTGGGCAAGTAATTTAACCTCACCAGGCCTCAGTTTGCTCATGTGTCAAGTGGGGATAAGTAACACCTAATTTTAAAATGCTTGCAGGGGTTGCATGGAATAAAACCTTGTTACACGGTGGGCACTTCATGGCTGCTCTGCCCCATATCTTCCCAGATCTGTTTTTGGCCCTGAAAGGAGATGTCTTAATATACATTTAAGGGAGATGGTTGTGAAATTGGGTACAACACATTTACCTTAATCTGCATGTGTTTTGGCCAGAACCATCTAACTCCAGGGAGGGGAGTGGCTACGAACAGGTATCAACCGAGTAGAAAACACATTGAAGTGCCCTCGGGGACCAGGCGTGCACCATAGCGTTATGAACAGGTAGGAAGTGACTTAAGATGCAACGTAGTGGGGAATACGTGTGGTAACCGCAGGCATCAGATCTGAAAATTCCTGAACACCATGGCAGCCCAGCAAATGCGTGAGTCAGTTTGCAACTGACCTTGGAGAGTCAGTTTGCAACTCCCACTCCAGAGGACCTTGTTTTTCGTCCCTTCAAAAGCTCTTTCACAAAGACCACCTCGCTTGCAAACCTGTTCTTCCTTTCCTCGTGGTTCCTGACCTTTTCTGGCACAGCCACTCCTTTCCAAGCATTTGTTAAGCACCTGTTTTGCACAAAACATTGTGGAAGAGACAGAAATTTTAAAAAGTGTACAAGAGTGGTTGCAGCCATGCAAATTTAAAGCCAAACATCTAGAAATCAGAACAGCATTTCAAATTGTGGAGAGAGTAAAGAAGTCACTTCTGGCTGGGGGGTGGGGGGACGCAGGAGAGAGGAACGCCTAACGAAGGAGCTGTCACATGGGCCCCCGCGGGTTTTGACAGGCGGCAGCGGGAGATGGGTGCATTCCCCCCAGAAGTCCGTGGTTATGGGTTTTGCTTGTTTCTCAAGTGCGTGTTTATTCTCTCTTTCCTACTGGAATGCTGGAAGCTTCTCAGAGGAGAGGACTGTCTATTCTCTTCGGTTTTCCTGGTTTCCTTGACATTCCATGACCCCTATCTTAGTTCTTGCTATTTAAGAACCTTGCCCTGGTCATTGAGAAAATGAGATGCCAGAGTTCTCTATCAGTGAGCAGCAAACAGTCTGAGGCGTTCGGGGACACACAGATAAAACCGGTGAGATTGGTGCGGCCTGAGTGAGCCCGGGGACTCCCGAGACTGCCCGCGGCTGACAGATGACGTCTCCAGGTGATAATGGCGTGTCAGGACTTCCTCCTCAGCTGATAGGAGAAGAATGGCAGGCAGAGCAGTCCCTAATTGTCCCTAATCACAGACGTTGAGAACGGCCAAGAAGGAAGACCTCACACGTTACAGACTTTACCAGGAAGCAGTGGGCCCGATTATCAGTAGCCCACTGATAAAGGGTGTGATTCTGCTGTAGGAGGGCGAACCCTGGCTGATTTGGCAAAACCGATGTAACGGGGTCTCATCCCTTTTCTCGAGGCCCCTGGTCCTGTTGTGACAGGACATGGTGCTTATTTCAGTCTGTTCAAGGGCTCAAGGACAGGGGACACCTCCCTCAAACCTATGATTTGCTAGTCACTAACTCAGTTTTTACCTAGATTAGCTCATCGACTCCTCGCAGAAACCGGGGTTAAGTGAGCGGCGGACTCTGCCGTTCTCATTCTCCCCTGAAGGAGCATCGAGCTGTGGAGACTGTGGCCTCTGGCCCAGACTCACACTTGCAGTAAGTTAGGGGCTGAGTTTCCATCTCAGGTGGGCCCACTGTGTAAACCTTCTGCCATGTTGCCCCCCAATCCTAGGTCAGCTCCTCAGGAAACATCCGTAGGTTTTTGGACAGAAGGCTTACGGGGAATGGTTTGGGGACAATTCCTGAAAGGGAGGGAAAAGGTAGGCAGGACTGAAGAAGGGGAGAAAAGTTCAGCTGTGCTGCACCTGCGACAGAAGGCTCGGTAGACCCCTGTCGAGCCAGGATCCAGGTGAGGGAACTCTCACCTTGGGGCACAGTTTAAGGGGTGCCGGAAAACGCAGTAGTCAAGATCCATACCAACCTAATGCAACATTTTAAAAAAATTGCTTCGAACTAATCTAAAAAAACGCACGATGAACAAAATATCATTTGAATGAAGACGATATCCAACCCTGCACGTGCCTGCTTACTTGGTTCTCCTCCCCTTGCTCAACCCTTGAGGTCCGTCTTTATTTAAAACTTTGATTTTTTTGCATTATTTTAAGAAATATATTGCATTTACATTTTCTCTGTTATGATTACGGATGTTTTCGGTGCCCCCTTAAACGTCGTACCTGGGAGGGCAAGCGCCAGGTTCTCTTCACCCTGGCTCTGGCCCTGCCTCCCGAGCAGCTCTGAAGTTGGGATGGTCCTTTGGGGCTGTCCCACCTTGAGGCAAGGAGGCTGGGCCTGTCTATGCACCATCCCTTGGACCAGTCGTTGGGTAGATCAGCCTCTGGGGCTATTACGTACCTTGCATGATTCTCTTGGGGTGAGAATAAATCTTCTAATGTGACTCAGCTGAGAACCACCAACCCCCAGCACTCCCTGCAGCTGGGGTTTTGCGGGTCACGTTACTGTATCCACTACACACACTCCTCAGTGCCACTTACCTCAAGTCCAGGGCTGTCCCTACTGTGTCCTCTGAACTAGAACTCTTAGGGAAGGAGGTTTTACTTAAAGCTGTATTGTCTACAAATTAAAATTTGTTATTACAGTATGATTTTGTCAAGTTAGATGTTCAGGGTTGGAAATATTCATACATCTGTTCAAGAAAACATTTTGTGTTGCTATTTCCCTGTGCAAAGATCACCACCGGAAAGCTAGACGCTCTCCTCTGCAGAGTTTATCGGGCTTGGCCGAAAAGTCTAGTTTTCAATAACGATGAGATCAGAAGTGTCCGAATCCATTCAGTGTCCACCTCCAACCGCACCGTGCACATAACTAACTCAGTTTTGCTCAATTTTCTCCACGTTCTCTCAGAGTAGGTTCTGTTGAACCCCTGGCACTGAGGTCAAAGTTCAGACATGTTCACCTTGTTATATCCTGCTGGAACTCTATCAGAACCAATCGTAGAGATGAACTGATCAGAAACAGAAATGAGCTCTCAGCAGTAGGTGTGGCCAGGGGAGCAGAGAACCCCTTAGCTGGGTTGTGGAACTTGCCTCCTCGGGCTGTCAGGTCCCATGGGGACAGGACATAGAGTCACATAGGTTAGTTAGAAGGTTTAGGCAGGGGACGTACCTGGGTGAAGGGTGACTGGCTGAGCTGGGCAACCAGAAATGCTTTGTCAAGAGCCCAGGAGTGTGAGCAGAGAGGTGGGAAGCACAGAGCAGGGCTGTGGATGGCTGAACTCTGAGTGGGCTTGTGAGAGGCAGTCCACAGCGTCATGGTTCACCAAGGCGGCTGGAATAGAACACCACAGACTGCAAAGTGTGGAAACAACAGAATGCATTTCTCACAGTTCTGGAGGCTGGGAAGTCCAAGACCAAGGCACCAGCAGATCTGATATTTGGTGAAGGCCCACTTCCTGCTTCACAGCGGCTGTCTTCTGGCTGTAACTTCACGTGGGGGATGGGGTGAGGGAGCTCTATGGGGTCTCTTATATAAGGGCTCCACCCTCATGACCTCATCACCTCCCCAAGGCCCCAGTTGCTAATACCATCACACCGGGGTCATGTTTAAACATGAATTCTGAGGGGACTTAAGTCAGTCATAGCATGAAGCCAGGATAGCTCGGCTCTCCCAACCCTTCAGTCACACCTGCCGACAGTCACACAGTCCCACTGTCAGCCCCGGGGCCTGGCTGCTTGGGTCCCACTGCCATTTCTTCTACCCACCAGCCATATTGACTTTGGGCAAGTTTCCCTCTCTGTGCCTCCGTTCTTCAGGGAGGGTAACGGCATGGGCCTTGGGCATTGTTATCACGATCAAAGCAACCAATATGTCTGGAGCGCTTAGAACGGCGCCCGGTGCGCAGAAAGCGCTGTTTATTTTCCCAGGCATCTGTTCCCTCTCCCTTTCCCGCCGCTCTTTTCTCTTCACCCCTCCCTTTTCTCTCTTTCCCATTTCCTCTTTCCCTTTCCCTTAGCTGATTCTCACGGGATGCTGACATACAAGCTTTGATTTATTAGTTAAGATGTGGTATCCTCCGTACTTAACTTAAAATCAGGTAAGGGAAAGGTCCCATGATCTTCTCTCTCAATTGTTTCTTTTCCGGTTGTTTACAGTCCTTGAGGCAGACTTTCCCAGGGCTGTCTGGCTCCAAACAGAAAACCTATTTCCCGCCTCGACCTGCGTTCTCATTACCTCACCATTAAGCCTCGATCGGTTTTGTCTCGACCCTCAGGTTGCCTAGATTAGACTTCATGTGCCATGGCCAAGTACACGAGGACCCCTTCGGGCCAGGATAAAGGCTTCTCTGCTTCATGAGAAATCTTGAATTCATTTGGAGATGACTTCAAGAGGGTACAGAGATGTTCTTTTTTTAAAAAAGTTATTTTTGCCTGTGGAACACACCATTTCCACAAATAATGAGCCTCATCCAAGACGCTGCTCCAGGCAGGCAAACCCACAGCTTGCGAGACAGTAACTCTTTCCTCTCCCTACTCTCCCCTCGTTGATGACCTGTCCACATGGCAGAGGAGGGTTATCAGCTCTTGGGAGTGCGCTTAGAGACGCGCACATTTAAAACACGCAAGCCAGCATCAGGAAGGGAAACTTAGTAAAATCCAGGGGAAGCCGATCGGCCTTTGAAATCTAGTTACTGCTGAGGGTGAGGACCTGCAACTGTCAGAGCACCAAGGAAAGGAGTTGGAGCACAAACAGCTTGTGGGGAGTGGGGCCAGGTTCAGAGAAGCCCGAGACCAGAAGTTTTCTTTCTGCAGTAAGGCTGAAGCACAAAACAGCCCCGCTCAAAGAGAAGACACTATTTGTTGCTTGCAAGCGAAATGAAGCCCACTACGGAACACAGCTGCAGCTCTAGAACTTGTCCAGAGAAAGCTAAAGTAGATGGATTAGAATTCAACGAATCGGGATGATTTATTTTGAAGCCTAATATCCCTCCATTTCAGGCATGGCGATTAATGTTAGCCTGAAGTTAAAGAAATGAATAATCTTATAGGGAACGGAAATGGATCTGTAGATAATGCAAAATTGGCAATGGAAGAAGGGGTTCCATCTGTCTGTCCGTTTGTCTATCCATCCACCGGCAGCTCCCTGGAATGTGCTAGTGGCAGTGCATATGCGCCAAGGCGGTCTGCGCCCCCGTGACGTCACAGGCAGGTGGAGAACAACTGTGCATGCAATTACAGCACGATATGATGAAATACGGTGCCTGCCGGCAGCGCAGCCTGGGTAATGACAGCCTATATCTGCTTGGAAGAGTCAGGAGCTTTTGCAGAGAAGACAGGCTTTGTGCTGGACTATTAAGGCTCGGCAGGAGTTTGCCAGGCCTCAGGGCCGCCCTCTCCACCTGGAATGCCCCTTCACTCTGTTCTCTGGCGGGTGTGCGGGGAGGAGGCAACCTGGAGGGTCTGGCCTTTGGGAGCCCCGCATCGCTGAAGTGTAAAACACGGGGCTGTGGTTTTAAGGACCACAGACCTGCCCAAGAGTCTGGCGAGCATTCTGCTCCCACGGCAAATACACAAATACACGACTGGCCGTGAAATTTCAGGAGGCTCCTGAACCCATTTGTGCGCATCAGGCTGTGTGTGTCTTGGGAATGAGAAAAAGCCAAGGTGGTCTTCCCTGTTAACCACATCAATAATCTGCCTGCTGGAGAGAGTGTGAAATATGCGGACTCTAAAGAAGAGTGTCAGACTCAAGCAGGGAGCGGAGAAGTGGCTGCCGGGCCCTGGGGGTGGGGGAATAGGGAGAGTTTGGTAAAAGGGCAGAACTTTCAGCTCTAAGATGAATGAGGCCTGAGAACCTAACGCACAGCCTGGTGACTGTGGTTGATAACCCCGTACGGCGCAACTGCAGCTTGCTCAGAGCATAGAACTGGTGCTCACCAACCACTCCCCTCAAAAAAAAAAAAAGAAAGAAAGAAAAGGTAAACGTGAGGTGTTCGATGTGTCAATTAACCCACTGGGGGGAACCCTTTACAATGTATACAGATATCACATCCTCACACTGTACGTTTTACATATCTTCTAATTTTATTCATCAATGATACCTCAGTGAAGCTGGAGAAACCGTTTCTAAAACCCCATCAGTGCCCGATCATTGGAGTTTGCTGTGATGGTTTCAGTCAATGGTTTTGTGACCAGCGTGTGGTTTCTTCCGTAACCTATAAATGACAGACACAGTTATTCTCAACTACCTCCTCTATTTTCATCACGGTATATTTTGGTGTGAAAGAACCCCTCAAAGTATTGTCTATTGAATGGAAAGGAATATTTAAAGCTGAAAGACCCATTGAACACTTCTGGTCCAGACCCCAGGCCCCCGGGTGGCAGCCCCATGTGGACTATGCTGTGCAAATAGAGCCCATCCTGTGGGTGGCACCTGCTCCTTAAACACTGATTGTACAGGAAGATTAAAAAGTGTTTTCAATGCAGGACCGCTTCACATGACAAAGTCACCTCGTCAAAGGAGTGGGGATTACTAAACTTGAACTTGACAGGTTTTGAACAGATGCCAGACATCACATTGTTATGGAACTGTACCTTGAAGACAAGTTTTACACCGACACTTCCCCCTTAGCTTCTACCCCTCCCAGCCACACTGGAACCACTGCAGCCGAGCCGTTGTGAGTAGGATTATGGTGACTGGGGATTTCCAGTATGAACGCTGCCGGCTCTGGCAGTAGGTTCGCTAGAAGCCAATAGTTTTCTCATTTTGCTGCAGACGTGAATTTAGGACATCACGCCGTTATCAGACTGTAACATGGGCCTTCTTATTCATTTCTGGAGAAAGCGTAAGAGATGCTCTTACCTATCATTTTAAGGATTAAACACTCACTATTTATTATAGTTTTAGGAAAACAGCCTTCTTTTCAAGCGTCCAGATTACTTTTTAATGTCCCACGGTGAGCAAACATACACCTTTTAAAAGAGCCTTTTGCATTCCGAAATGCTGATTTTAGACAAGTGGGTACCTCTGGAAGATAAGAAAGGCTCACTGCAGTCTCTGTTGGTAAAAGAGACGACGGCTGGGGACCCTTCTGAACTAGCAACTCCCATCCTCCATCCACTGCAGCTGGTAATTGCCAAGTGACCAAACTCTGACCAATGAGACATTATGTTATGCTGACGAGACTCCAGGGACATCTAACAGAGAGGGGACCACTGTCTCCCTCATTCCTCTCTCCGCCTACTTGGAAGGCCATCATGATGAATAGTGAGTAGCTGGGCAGCTGTCTAGGACCATGAGGTAACCTGAAGAATAAAAGCCGTGTGCTCAAGGTGACAGAGGAGATAGTAAGGAGCCAAGGTTCCTGATGGGACACTGTGGTCCCATCATAGCAGCCCTGAGCCTCCCCGTGGCCTCTTTATGATTAAACTGCTGTTATGAGGGTTTTTCAGTTTTAGCAGCAAAACCCAGTTCTCCCTGATACACCACTCACCTTGCCCTGCCCACAGGGGTCTGTCTCTGTGCCTAGGGCAACAGCCACGTCAGTGACATAATCACCCACAGCTTTTCTTCCTGATTGGCAGCTGTCCAAGCATATCAGGCACTCCATCCGGCTCTGGCATCAAAAGACCGCGGGTGAACAGCCAGATGGAGCGTTCCAGCGCTCATAGTTTAAGAATGCCTCTGCCCTGGCTGGTGTGGTTCAGCTGGTTGCAGCATCGTCCCATAACCGAAAGGCTGTGGGTTTGATTCCCGATCAGTGCACAGGCCTAGGTTGTGGGTTCTGTCCCTGGTCCAGGCGTGTACGGGGTGCTGGGTGGGGGTGGTGCGCAGCTGACCGGTGCTCCTCTCTTGCATTGATGTTTCTGGCTCTCCCTTCCTCTCTCTGAAAAAGCAATGAAAAATGTCTTCGGGGGAGGATAAAAAACATGTAACGGCTCTGACGCTACTCCCGTAAGATCTAAGAACATCTCCAAAGTGCTGCCTTCGGTCTGCTATCTGTGAAAATCTTCTGGCCCATTGAACGGGTCTAGACAAGCTTGACTCCTCCCTCTGTTGTAAATATTCTAGATATAAGAAGCACTACCCATTTTTCTTTCAATTATTGTTGGACTCTTATGGCTATTTGACTTTTCTGTGTCAAAAAACAAACATAGAACATGAGGATGAAGCTTGGTCTGTCTGCCACAAACGCAAAAAAAAAAAATAGATTTTTTTCTCTTACCCTGAATGTTTTTCTAGTGACTCCTTTTGGAATGTTATTTTGAACTTACAAGGTTCTTAAAAAAAAAAAAAACTTTGTGTATTTCTTTTAAACATCCCTTGAGAAAGTCAGATTTAAACTTAGCCAATGCATTGGCTTTTTAAAAGCACTTTCTTAAAATAGTTGATGTAAATCTTGGTGGGAAATCTTTAGGTGCCCCAGATGGACAGAAATAGAAATGTTAATGGAAATGCCATTTGTGAAGACAGCAGTGACGGCTCCATTCAGATGGGCCCAATCAGAAAGGACCGAACTTGCAAATTATCCCAGGGTGAGTCTAACTTTAGGAGCCCCGGAAGGAGGGGAGTAGGAAGCCAGCAGAAGGAAGTAAGAAGGCAGGCTATCACAAAGTCGTCTGGACAGGACAGGCTCCTAGGGGTGCAGGCTAACACATTACTCACGCTGCTAAACCCGCGGTTATTTTCTAACTCCTTTTTATGGAGCAGCCTCATCTTTCAAAGATTATGAATATTTTTAAATGAATCACTCTGGTAGGTCTGCAGTGGCCTGGCAGGACGCCAGCCGGTTTGCTGCAGGTCAGTAGGAGAGTGAAGTCACAGAGGTCCGAGCTGGATGGAGACCCAGTGGCAAAGAGGCGCTCTGCTTGGCTCTACAGATGGGGACTGGAGGTCCCAATGGTTGTCAGTCTCGGCTGTGCCAGCACAGAGGTGCGGCTTGGTGATGGTGCCGTGGGGGTGGGGGTCCCTACATCTACTCCAGACATTCCACGAATCACTCCATATAAAAGAACATTACATAATTTGCTATGGCAGTTGAGACTTAGTCTTTCTTTTAAGGGTGTTTAAAAGTGCCCATGGCAATGCAGTTTTGAAACTTACCTCCTCCCACCCTCACTTTCTGGGTACTTTATCTCTCTACCAACCTGAGGACTCACTTAAACCACAGCCCCCATCAGGGGTTCCATATTCACCAGAGTTCCCGCCAGAGGTCTCTGTATGACAGCACATTGCTATAGGTCTGGCTAGAGTCATTGAAGACCCTCTGTCTTTAATAGCACCAGGCCGATATTAAGCCCATTAATAAACGTTATTGTTTAGAATCATAGATCCCTTCCCAAGGTTGGTCATTTTTACTAATAGTGCACTCTATAATCAGGGCCTATAATGGCCTTATCTGTCCTGTTGTGCCCATTATCGTTAAGGTCCCCTTTCACTTGTAAAAGTGTCCTCGTTTGCATGGGAAGTTATATGAATACCCTACTAGCAGTGGACAAAGGGCCTCCTGACCATGCCCTCAGGCCTCAGCTCAGAGGTTGCAGTGGGGCGTGAGTGCCCTGTGCCTGGCCGGCTGGCCCTGGCCAGACATGCTGGCTCTGCCCACAAAGGCGTGCTCTTATCAGAGACGTAGAGCATTGAGTTCAAGTTCTCCCCAGGTGGAGATTTTCCCTCTCTGAGGCTGCAGGCAGGGCCCCACAGGCTCGGCTGTGGACCTCACTTTGGGAGGCAGCCCGTGACCTGCAGAACTGTGGAGGCTAGCACGTTCTTCCTAAGACGGAGCAGAAATCTCCCTCCTGGGTGGGGGGGCACAGGAAGTCTGCTCTCCCTCTTACCTCACACCACTCAGATATTATCCTGGGAGGTCAGAGGGAAAGATGCTCTTGGGCTGCAGGGTCTCAGCTTTGCGGTTCTCCCCTGAGAGCAGAGCAGAGGCGTGGCTCGAAGCTCCCTTCCCAGCCAGCAGTTGCTTGTCTTGGGGCAGGATGTCTAGGGCTCACCTTCAGTGCTAAGTGGTCAAGGAGGGCACGGGGCCGAGTCCCGCACTGGACTTGTCTTACTTCTCAAACCTCAGGGTGGACTCATCTGCTGGTTAAATGGTCTCAAACCTCCAAAGGCGGGTGCTATTACAGCCCCCATCCCTTGTGTCCCTGGACTTAAAAATTCTGGGCCCCTGGAGGTACTGCAGCTTAGCTTTCTACACTGCCCAGAACCTCCTTCCTCCACTGACTCCAGAAATGCCTCCAGGGATCGTTTTCTAAAACCCTCTCCTCCCCTCCAAGGTGCATGGTTCAGTTTTCTGCATTTCTTCTCCTGTCTGGTAGTTGGGCAATGACTTCTTACATGATACTGGCCCTTTAATATTCAACAAACACTTTTGAGGTTTTGGGGTTACCTGGTGAACAAGACAGGCACATGCTCACCCTCACAGGGCTTTGACTCAGGGGAGGGGCTGGGGTCGAGCCTGCGCAAACCACTTCTGATTCCATCTTCATCAAGGCTGATCAGGGCTGAAAGGTGGGGCATTACTAACCTTAAATTTAAAAAATTACAAGCTTTTTTGTTTTATAACTTTCCCCCAAACTTTATTGCGATATAATTGATGCATAACATTGCATTAGTTTAAGGCGTATAATGTATTGATTTGATACACTTATGTGTTGCAAAATGATCATCACCGTAACATTAGCTCACACCCCTATCCAGTCACACAATTACCATTTCTTTTTTGTGGTGAGAACATTTGAGGTCTATTCTCTTAACAACTTTCAAGTACATAATACGATATTGTTAGCTATAGTCACCTTTCTGGACATTAGATTCCCCAGAACTAATTCATCTTATAACTGAAAGTTTGAACCTTTGGCCCAACATCTCCTCATTTCTCCCAGCTCCCCACCCCTGGAAACACCACAGTCCTTCTCTCTACAAGCTCGTAATTTCCAGGTTCCACATGTAAGTGCCCCATCCAGGATTTGTCTTTCTCTGATATTTCACTTAGCAGGACGCCTTCGAGGCCCGTCCATGCTGTTGCAAATGGCAGGGTTTCCTTCTTTTTCACAGCTGAATAGTATTTACAGGAGCGGGCAAAAGCAGGTTTAGAGTTGTTTATATGAAAAATAATACAATAATTAATAAATAATAATATAATAATAAACTCTCACATACTCACAACTGTAAACCTACGTTCGCCCTCTGTGTGTGTGAATCAGATTGTCTTTTTGTGCTCATCCATCAGTGGACACCAGTTATTTCCACGTCTTAGCTATTGGAACTAAAGCTGTGATAAACATGGAGGTGCAGAAATCTCTTTAAGACAGAGATTTTATCTTCTTTGGATAATACCCCAAAGTGGAATTGCTTACTGTAGTTCTATTTTTGATTTTTTGAGGGACCGCCACACTCTTTTCGTAGTGGCTGCTTTCCCACCAACAGTGCACCAGAGATTCCTTTTCTCCTCACCCTCACCAGTGCACCTTCTTTTTTTTTTTTTTTGTCTTTTCGATGACCGCCATTCTAACAGGTGTGAGGCAATATTTCATTCAGGTTCTGATTTGCATTTCCCAGATGATTAGTGATGCTAAGCATCTTTTTATGGTTCGACGGCTTGTAATTAATATCAGTATTCAAAGATAATTTGATAAAATGTAAAAAAGCTTTCAACCAACCACCCTAATAAAACCTAGTTTTGTTAAGTTACACCCTTGGACCTTCCTCCTTCATTTCGGCAGTACTGGACACACACAGGCATTTTGGGGGTATAGAAGGGCCTTTCATATACACAAAGTTGGTATTGTTTGTCCCCCAACTTGTCTCCTATGCTCTGGGTGCTCCCCGCCCGGGAGCTCAGGCCTCACTCAAGAAGCCTTTCAGCTCCTGGTCACTTGGTTCCTCTAGACTTTTTGTCCCTGGTTGAAATTACTCAGCAGCTTACACACCTCTGTCTAACTTGCCTAAGGAAAAGCAAAGATAAGAAAGGCTTTCATCCATTTGCTCAGATTCTCTGAGTGGATTCTGGGCAGCGCTGTTTGGAAATCTACTTCTGATATCGCTGTCAAAGGTGTCAGCTGTCTAGAAACCCGCCAAGAGAAAAATAACACTGAGATTAGCTAAGTGCAGATGGCCGGCCACCGTGAACCCTTCTCAAGGGCAGGGGCAGGGGGGTGGGAGCAAGTAGCACTTCCCTGCCAGGTGTCATCCAGAAATTGTGTTCTTTTAATGTCTCTCTAGTGGTGGACACCAGGAAGCCATCAGGAGGCAACCGGCTCCGTCCTGAGACCAGACCTAGAGCCTTAAACTTCTTCTTACTTATTTCTCATAACAGAATTGTGTCTCGTGCTTCGTGGTGGTGAATAGCAGGAAGGGGGAGCAAGGCGTGTTTCCGGGACTTTGAGGCCCGAACACCAAAAAGACACCACCCCACGATGGTGTCCTTAAAATCAATCGTCGGCCTCCCAGCATCACAACACTAACTGTTCTCTGTGGTAGGATGCTCACCGTCCCAAGTCTAGGATCTTTGCAGCTTTTATTTCTCTTTTCTTGGAATGCTGCCTCCTCACCTCGTGGCAGGTGCCGCCTCTCATTCCATTCATGGTTTGCTTAGCATGTCATCGTCACACAAGATCGCCCTGACTGCTTCCTCCCAACAGTGTCCCCTCGGCCCAGGAGCCCCCCATACTCTGCCGTTTAATGTGCTAACTCCTAGTCCCATGTGGCCTTTGGGCGCTTGCTATATGCACCTAATGCCACTGAATTTTTAGTTGTCTTTAACTTTAATTTAAATTACTATAGGCATGCAAAAGAGTTTCCTGGTGAACAACTTTATTGTTTGATGGGACTGTATTTCCCTTTGCTGAAAGTTTAGCATTACTCCAACATGAAATATGCTGTCAGTGTAAAACACTCTTGAGTTTCAAAATAATCTTAGTGAGTTTTAAAGATTTAGTATGAAAAATAATGTAAAATATCTCACTGTTTAAATTCATTACATAGTGACCATTTTAGTATATATTTGGTTTATCAAATGTACTATTAAAATTAGTTTCACCATTTCCTTAAAAATTTTTTTTTCCTTTTATTGATTTTAGAGAGTGAGGAAGGGAGGGAGGAAGAAAGGGAGAGGAACATTGGTGTCAGGGAGGAACATGGATCGGTTGCCTCTTGCATGCATGACAACTGGGGACCAAATCCACAAGCCAGGCATGAGCCCGGACCGGGGATCAAACCCACGAACTTTCAGTTTGCAGGACGACACCCAACGAGCTGAGCCAGGGCAGCCAGGGCCACCTCTGTTTTTTTCACATTTTAAATGTGACTACTAGAAATTAAAAACATCCACTGACGGCATTGCTTTATTCCTATCCCTTTTTTCCTCCCTGACATTACATAATTTAATAAATTCTACATTATACAATATAAATATTGGGCATTATTTATTGTTTGTTTCCTTCTCTAGAAAGCCTACCAGGGTCTTATATTTTCTTGAGACTCGTATTGGAATGGCTTCCTGAGACCAACGTAGAAAAGCACCCCGTAGATTTGGCCCCCAGTAGTGAACGAATACTGACAGAGCTGGGCATCAGGGGAGGTGAGCAACAGGTGATAGGAAGTTTAGAATAAGCCAGGAGATTCCTTGATTTTTTTGGTCCCAACCTTTCCTTTTATCTTGGCGATACTTGACTTTCTTCAGGACCCAACCCAGGGGAGGGTGCTTCTTTTTCAAGTGCAAATTACAGATGAGTAGTAAGATTCCTGGGTTGACTGTAGCTAAGGGGGCTGCTGCTAAATATGTGGGAGGGCCTCCGTGGTGGTCCGAAGTCAGGACAGCTCTGCGTGCACGCCTGCCCATAGAGCTCATGGGAAGATAGCGTTCTCCCCTTGTTTACCTCTAGATTCGCACATACACACCGAAAGAAGAGGTAACAGTGTGACGTGGAGGCCATTCTGCAGCCTGCTGGAGGGAGGCTGTGCAGATGGACCTGCTCAGTGCTCACAGTGACACACTGTACACCAGGAAACCCCACAGCGTCTTTGCCATGAGCATAGACTCGTGGGACTTAATGATTGTGTCCCGTCCATTCATTCAACAGATATATTTTGAGTGCCTTCCATGTGCAAGGCATTACTTTATCTGCTGGGAACATTGCAATAAAAAAGCAAGCATGTAGAGTGACCATCTCCAGAGGGTACAAACCAAAATGAAGATAGAAGCCAAGAGGAGAGAAGTCAGTAGATGTTCTGTGGGCTTTGGAGCCCCGGGTTTGGGTTCTTCTGGAGACGGGACCCGCCCTGCATTTCCACACCTGGCAAATGTGGCTTAGATCTGGACATCTGCCGCTTGTCTGTGAAAGCGGGCTAATGCCTGAGGATGCTTCCACCTGTTTTGCAAGTTTATGAAGAGGGTTTGATAAAATAAAAATGCAAAGTAATTCGGGCATACAAAAGGCTCTCAAGAAAGAGTAATGAGGATGATGATTCAGAAATCTCTTAGGGTTCTCTAAATCTTCCTCAAGCTAAAGACACTCCAACAACACACAGCTCTTTAAAAAAAAAATCCGGTCAGTGCTAAACATTTCAGAGAAACCTATGTTGATTTTGGCTGTAGAAGAGCCTGGTTTCTGTAAGAAAACCTGATGAAATATGTGTTTTTCACCTGAGTGAGCTGGGGTCCTCAGGAACAGCTGTGACATGTACCTATCAAGCCCTCACGTTCACCCATTATAAAATGAGTCTCAAAAGCTTACTTTCTTCAAGTTTTTTTCCTCCTTGCAAAAACTTTCACAAAACCTAAATTCTTAGAAGTGGTGCTTGCTCTATGCTGCTGTGGCAGCTCTGGGTCCTTTAGCTCACCCTGCCCTGTGACATCCTGGCAAATCTCCCTGGAACTTCCCCTCAGAAAAGGTTTGGAAAACACCACTGTAGGCAGCGAGCGAGAACAGAATGATACAGAGGTTTTAGCCTGGAAAAAGTAACGGTTGCATGAGTGTCAGAGGGCTTGGGAGCAAGGTGAGGAGGCGCTGTGGTGGAGTTACGCAGTGATAACATGGGGCATGGGTCCCTGCATCTGACCGGCGCGAACTCTCACAGACTGAGTGGGGGCAGATGGGCGCACAGCCGCCCCTGGGGCTTGACGCGGGGTTATTAATGGGATAAACAAGAGGGAAGGTTAGAAGCTGAGCTTTATTACCGTCAAATGGCAGAACATCGTCTTCTATTTAGATGTCTCTTGCCTCTCTTTTTCCTTTCTAAAAGCAACATGTAAGTTTCTATATTACCTTACAATTTATAAAACCCACACTGGTTCACTATCTTTTGCAGATTTGTATATACTTAACTTTACATGGCACCTGATCGTTTATACTTAATGTGAAATTTCATTTATTCTACTTCTAAATAATTATATCTCTTTATATAATGCACTAAATGATTTTTTTAGTGTCTGAAGAAAAGCCAAACTTGTGTTTCTGCTATGCTATTCTCGCTGTCTCTTTTAAAAATAAAACCTTTTTGTTATGGGAAATTTCAAATATACACAGAGTTGAAAGAATAGTATAATGAACACTCATATACCCTTTACGCACCTTCAACAATTTATTTATGGCCAATCTATTTCATTTATATTCCCACTTTCAGCCCTCCAAATTATTTTGAAGCAAATTTCAGACTCGTGTTATTTCATCCATGTTTACGGCTGATTCTTATTATTCATGGTAGTTATATTCCTAAAATCTCATGAACACTGAATCATTGCTCTTGGGAAAATACAGGATTAAGTTTCTGGGAGCCTCTGGTCACAACATTTTTGTGAACCAATTAATACATACTTTTGTTTTATGTATGTGTCTGTTTAAAGACAACAATTTAACATAAATTGTTGATCCATAAACATTGATGTCATGGTCTAAAGCACTATATAATTCATACCCGAATGAACCTTATATAACACACTTATCTTTCCATTAGGCACGTTACGGGTTTCCTGTGCTTAGGGACAACAGATAGCACTTCAGCACTACGCTTGGGGGCCATTTTAAACAAGAAAGTCACCAGCAAAGGGCACAAGAATGCAAAAATCACAGCACTAAACATTGTGAAAAGGACACTTGTTTACATTACGAGGGCTGAAACAAGAAGACAGACATCACCGAGTGGACCTCAGGAGGGACCATGCGTGTTGGGTGACTCCAGCATCTGAGCACTCCGCCCCGCACCGTGAGTGCCTGTGAAAGCACCGGGAGCTCTCGGTTTGGCCAGTAGTCAAATCTGCAAAGACAGAATGATGAGGAGCCGCCGCATTTCAGTATGTGTCTCTGAAAAACAAGGATTTGTTCTAAAACTCATAACTGAAGTCCCATGTCCCATTATTATATCTAACAGCAATTACTTGAAATTATTAAATATCCAGTTTGTGTTCAAATCCCCCTGTCTCATCATTCTTGTTTCACATGTAGAGTTTGTTTACTCGAATCTCTATTTAAAGATTTTGTCAACCGGCCTCGACTTTCTCATTCCTTCCGGCAATATTTTTGCAGCCTTCACGGAATAGTCCACGAAAGCCTTGAACCAGTGAGCCTTGGGTTCTCATCTCAGGCTGCTTTTCCACTTTCTGCTCTGGTAGGGGCTGCATTGCATGGCGTCCACTGAAACTGTGGGTGGTTTCCGTCTAACTTCGTATATCTGCATTATGTTTAGCAGAAATCCTCCGCAGTTGTTCTCATGCAGATAAGGCCCTTCCCCTTTTGCAAAGCTGATGCGGATTTTTTTTTGCTAAGTTTTCTCTATGGGAGAATGGTGGCGTCTATGGATATTTGGAAGGGGAGGGGGTTCAAAGCATATGCTTTAACCAGTCGGCCTAACCTGGAAAGATTTCATCTTAAAAGATTTATAGTGCTCTTCCTTTGTGACCAGTTCAATAAGCTTATACATACAAAACAGGCAAAAAGAAAAAAAAAAAAGCACTCACCATTTAGAGGGCTGCTCGGTCCTTTAATTTGTAGATGTGGTTGAGAATTCATTTAACAAAATTTTTCCACCAAGGTTTCTGATGTATCTACCATGCGCTAGGCTCTATGGTAGATGCGAGAGCTATGAAGTGGGACAGGCGCAGCTCCGGTTCTTATACTTCGCACAGTCTACACGGCAAGCCACACACACAGTATATGAGGGGCAGCGGGATCGGTGCTGGGCCAGCAATGGGAGCAGAGGATTCTGGGAGCAGAGGATTCAGGAGCCGAAGAAGGAGGTTCATTCTGCCTAGGGCTCCGCTGTTTGGGAAGCTTATGCGGTAGGTAGTACTGAGGACAAATACGACGGGGACAGTAGGCAAAGGGTGTGCTCAGCAGCTAATGGGCAACCCGGAGCTTCTGGATCCTGAAGAGAGGAGGCTGAAAAGAAAGCCGGGCTGTGATGATGAAAGCCTTTAATGTGAAGCCCTGGGGCTTTATCTCTCAGGCAGGAGAAATCCATGGATATTTTTTAAAACAGCATTGCGGCATGATGAGAAGTTCAAAGAAATAAGACACAGTACCAACTGAATCACTCTTGAGTGGTCAAGAAAAGACCAGATTCAAATGAACTCCAAATCTAACCACAATTTGAAGGTGTTTCAGAAATGAGACTAACAGTATAGAAAAGTCCCCCCCGCCACCTTTTTTTTTGGATTCAGAAAGAAAAAGAGCACAAATGATTTTCATTTAAGTTTAGTCTTAACCTAACTTCTTATCCAGAGCTTTTACAGAGAAAAGGACACAAGCCTCCCAGGTTCACGCTTTGATTCTCATATTTTAACTTTACAAATAACCCGACTCGAACCTCCTTTGCGGTGCTGACATTCTCCTTGTGATTCAATATCTGAATATTCTTCCAGGTCAGTGAAAACAGGGGCTTCTGTCACACGCCCACTGTTTGTGCTTTTCTTTCTCTTGGTTTCTGGAATATGCAGCATGTGGGGGAAAGGTGGTAGTTTCCTGATCCACCTTCGTCCTTATTAAGGTGTCTTATCTAAAAGTTCAGTCTTCTGATTTTCATTCCAGAAGAAAGGATACTTTCTCTTTAAATTTATAGATGCTGCCCAATGCCTCAAAGGGCTAGAACACACCAAACTTTACCATCATTGCTGTTGTTGCTTATTGTTGTTAAAAATGTTTGACACACTGACCATACTTCTCAGACACCAGGCTTTGTCCCAGTAATCATGGCGGAGTCCTGAGTAAATTCAGTATTTTACCAGATGGTGTTTTAAAACTGATGATAGCAGGGATTACAAAAATCGACACCAACCTGTTTACTTTGAGTTGGTAATCGTCTGTGAAGCTCACCCACGATGTGCAGGCGGCCCAGGATTAAGCCCTCGCCTAAGACCGGACCAATCGCCGCCACGTGGCGGCCAGTCTTCCTCTGCGATTCTGGGTAGAAAAGACGGTGAGATGCACAAGGCGTATGGGAAACGTTAGCTCTCGAAAACGTGGTGTAGACGGACGGCACTGGCGTCACTCGGAAAGAGGAAAGCTCAGACCCCGCCTCAGGTGTTCTGAATCAGGATCTGCGTTTTAACTACACGTCCTGGGCTGTCTGTAGGCACATCCCCGCTGAGGACACTGCCTGGGAGGCCTCAGGAGCATTTGTCTGCTATCAGTGGGTTTCCAGCTGGCAGTTCTGCCCTCCGCCCAGCACATTTGCAGGAACTGGGTGCAGGGTCTCGGCTCCCTCAAAGGCGCCTGTCTGCTTCTTAGGTGGCTGGTCTGCCCTGAAGCATGACGGGGAGACAAAGGCAGGTGAACACTGGTTGGTGGCGCATCCATCTATGTAGAGTGTATTTTCTAGAATTAATTTCAGTTTGTGGGTTTTCCTTCTGGATAAAATTTTGTTACATCTTTCACATCTCTATAGCCGAAGAAAGACTTCCAACCCCAGCTGGTTTCCCATTTGGGCGGAACTGGGACCGAACCAGAACAAAACAGTAAAAGGACTTGAAATGGCCCCATGGAAGGCTCGAAAGTTCAATTCTACTTGAGTGGGAGAAATCGCTTTAAACCTTTTCTCCCGTTCAAGCCCAGTTCCTCCTTTGGTATCACTATCCCATCACAAGGAGGCGGTTGGGTTGTCTGATTGTGGATTTCCCTGTTGCTTCCAGGCTAGGTTTTACAGCTCAGTTAAGGATTTTTGAATTCTTGCTCATGGTTGGCTATTTCCCTTTCCTTCTGCCAAAAGGCTCAAGCTTCCTGCTTTCCTATAATCTCCTGCATATGAATTTTTTTCTCCTGATGGGGTTGCTAAGCTGAACAAACTTCCATGTTAAAGTGAAAGATCAACATAAATGATTATTTCATATTAGAAGTATTCTTTAAAAAAAAAAAAGAAAACAACAAGGCGGTCTTATCCCAGGCTCCCAGAAGGATTTGAATATATATTGACTTATTTCATGTTGCCCAAATGTTTCTGGGCCTCACAGTCTGGGGCTGATAATAGGGTTCCATTTACATCCATCCTCAAATCATAATACTTCGAGCTCAAGCAAGAACAAAACCTCCTCTCCTGTTGTCTATCACTGACTTTCCTGGGGCCCTAAAGTTTCTGTATCCTAGGGATACAGAAACTGGGAGTCAGCTGTGGTCCTCTCTGCAGCCCCTTCCATTCTAACTTGTCCTGTTATGAAGCATAATGCATAAACCCAGCTGCATTAATAACTAGAGCAAAAGATTTAGACATATTAACGAAATGTTAAGGAGACATTTGGCGAGTAGGTGATAGTTAGTACCGTCTGAACTTCAGCTTAGATAATGCCAAATGCCAAGGACCACCCTCACGGTCAACACTTGACTATGTGTAACAACAAAGGTGGAAGGGCAGCGGATTTGCTTTTTTCCTTTTCCAAAGCCAGGTGTATTCTTGAAACAACTTCAGCTATGCATTCCACAAAAGACTTAGCCTTGCTCTTCCACGCCGTCCTTAGACGTACAATTCCAGGGGCCCTGCAACAGATGAAACATCTGGATTGCTCTGAGAAGGGTGAGCAACGTGACAGTTTTTATGGGTCAACAGAAGCTTAACAGAGTATATGACGTGCTGTCGGTTCCCTGGCATTTGCTGAACAGATAGGGAGCCGCGTACATGCTCGGCCTCCACACCCCGGGCACCTCCGAGCCTCAGGGAGCACTGGCTGTGCCTGGGGCTGGGTGGGGAGAAGGGGGGAAGGGAGTGATTGGCACCGTTCTTCTTACTTTGCACTCCATTCCTATAACAGGCTTCCAACTGAGTAATTTGGATGATAAAAACAATGCTTACTTTTATTTCTCTTACACTGATTTCTTCTTTTCCATGTTATTTCTTTTTATCAGCCTCTGTGTTATTATCAACCTCTGTGGTTTAAAACAGTGGCTGCCAAAATTGTGATCCATATATTACAAAAGTCCCTATCTTCATACCTCCAGTTCCCTATTGAAAATCTCCACTTGGGCACTTCCCTTTGGTTCCTCAAACTCAAACCCAAATGGACTCACTCATTCTCCCCAATCTAGCTCTTCCTCTTCGTTTTTTTTTTTTTTTTATACCTCTGGCAAGCGCCTCCACCCCGGCCCCTGCCGAGGCCGAGTTGCTGAAAAACAGCTTTGTCCTTCGCCTCTTTCTCTCACTACCGGTTTCCAACCAATCTTCAAAAACCATTGAGCCTAATCTCTAAATCTCTTTCAAATCTATTCACTTATTTCCAATTCGTTTACCCATCTACTGTGCCTTGCGAAGTGTGCAGTATACAACCTGCGGGTCCATCATCTATCTGGAAGCTGCCCCTGCTGGTGGAGCTGAGCTCAGCCTGCACCGACCCCCAGAGCAACTGTAACCATGGGGCACCCTCCCACCCCGCCCCGTCCATCAGCCGGAGTGCTTCTTCACAAAGCTAACCCTAACCACCCTCTTCCTGCCTTTCGACCTGCTGAAAACACTCCCTTGCCCTTCATAAGAGTTTGCTAGGGCTGCCACAACCAAGGACCAGGGCCTGGGTTACTTAAACAGCAGAAACTGATTTTCTCACAGTGATGGAGCATAGAAATCAGCCGGCCTGGGCTCTCCTGAGGCCTCTCTCCCTGGCGGGCACACGGCCGTCTTCTCTCCGTGTGTTCACGTGGTCTTCCTGCTGTGTGTCCTTGTTGTCTCTCATAAGGACAACGGTTGTATTCGGTTAGGGCTCATCCTAATAACATCATTTCACCTTAATTGCTTCGTTAAGTTCCCTATCTCTCAATACAGTCACTTTCTGGGATATTGTGGGGTTAGGGCTTCAAACTATGAATTTCGGGAGGTGGAGGAACACAGTACAGCCCCTAACACCCTTAGGATAAAATCCACCCTCCTCACTCTGGCTTTCGAGGCCCTTCCTGAAGGGCGGCTCCTCCCCTCTGGCCCTAGCGCTCACCCCTCGGAGGGTGCTCCACCCCCAGGGCTCTGCCCGCCCTGCTGGCCCCACAGGCCCTCTCTCCAGCCGCCTGGCCTTGGCACATGAACTGTCTCGGCCCAGAGCCCCGCTCCTTCTCCCTGGTCTCACGTTCACCTGAGACATGACTCCTCATCCTTCAAACCTCACTTGAGGTGCACCACTTACCTGGGCAAGCCTTTGTGTGCCCAGGTATCCATATTCCAAGGTGCGTCTGTTTTGATTTCCTGTGAGTTCTTATAATTTCACCAATTATAGCACTTCACGCACTATATGATCCTTACCAGTTGACTTGTTGGTAACTCTCAGCTGGCATAAGTTGCTGAAACCTGGAATTATCTTCTGGAAGGTGGGCCTCTTATAGGACAGGCTATACACTAGGTGAGTGTTCTAGGAACCCATCCGTGTCAGTGTACCAGCTGGCGTTGTTGTGAGAGGCTGTGTTCGGCCTCAGTGAATTTTTTTTGAAGACTCAACACATTTGCTCATTTCATGGTGGGTGGTTTTTTTATGAGTACACCTGCTCACATGGTGCCGAGTGTTCAGCACTTTTTCACCAAAAATGGCAGGACCCCCGTGCCCCACCTTCCTGATTCACCTGATCTCACCCGGAACGACTGTTTTTGTCTCCCAGATGAAAAAAACCTTCAAAGGGAAACATCTTGCCGATGGGAAAGAGGTGAAACAAAAAATGGCAGAAGCACTAAAAGGCATCAAAGTCCACAAGTTCAAAAACTGTTCTGAGCCGTGGAAAAAACATCTCACAGGTGTATTGTCTCAAATGGAGAGTACTCTGAAGGTGACTGAAGTTTAAACATATAAGAATAAATACCCAATTTTTTATAAGTAAATTCCATTTTTTGGGTCCCCCCTTGTATATTTTTCAATATAGTGCATGAGGGTGGGGGGTCCTTGGGGTAAGTGACATGAGCAGCTGTGTCGCCATGGCCTCACCGGCCACTGCCTAATCACCTCAAGCTGAAAACCACTGGCACATCCATGAGAATGTGGTATTTATATTCTTATAAGTACAAATTACAGCTTGGAAACCATCCAGCAAATTCATTTTCGGCAAGACAAACATACGAGAAGATTGCATTACTTGGATACGTGTCCAAAGCATTACAATAAACATCAGTCACATTTGCATTCAATTATTAGCCTCTTTATTCCAAATATGGTAGAGCTGTGATTATGTGATAAACATGAAATACACAAGATGGTTATTTATGTTTTGTCTTCAGTTTTCCAATAGCAGTGTTTAAGTTGAGTGATTTCGTTGTTTTCTCTCATCAGCTGGCTGTCACTTCCTCTGAAAAATCATATTATAAATAACTAGTCTGGCAGGAAATTAGGTTTCATGCTGTGAAACCATTGTCTCTCTTTTTGTGCACATCAAAACTCTCATCTTTACCCTTCTGTCTTGAATGGACCAACCTGAGCAATGACAAGATATGTTGGATCACAATTACAGTAAAGAAATATTTATTAATATTAATCACCAGAAGAGAGGAACAAAGTTTCTCCGGCCCCAAAGTCTCCAGGGGCAGGCGTGCGGCCAGGAAACCCCTCGTACAACTCATGAGAGCAGAGATTTGAGAACTGCACCTGCCCCACGCTCAGCTTCAGGGATGTTTTAAACTTTATTTTTACCTTGTACTTAATATATGTTTGATTTATAAATTAGAATATAAGAATAAGCAAAAAAAATTACCAACTTAAAAGACATGTAAATGGAATCATGCTGAATTGTTTTTTCTTATTAGACCATGTTCACAAATGTACTTCTTTATAGAAGTGCATCGTTTCATTTTCAAATCAGTTTATCCTTCACTATACAACATGCATAATCATAAAAAATCATACACGTGATTCTGAAAGTCTTTAGGTCTCTCATCCTAATCCAACTCCTCAGGTGT
>PVJD01013712.1:0-32604 GCA_004026545.1 Mormoops blainvillei | reverse complement strand
TGGCCCACAAAGGACGAGCCTGAGCGCCAGGAGGACAGCACCAGCACGTGCACCCGTTCCTCGCCACTTGCTGGGGATGTGAGCCTGGGCCGGGAGACCAGGAAGAGCAGGAGGCCCGTCTGTGCCAGCAGCAGCGCGGTCACTGCGGTGCTGGAGATGCGTGGCAGCCACATGCTGCTGGCGGAAGCCTGCGGGAGGGGAGTTTACCTGTTAGGGACCATAGCCCAACTGCCCATTCCACACCCCAACTACTGCCCAGTAACTGCAGGAGGCAGTCCTGTGAATGCGATGTTAAGACCTAAGCCATGATCTAGTCTATACAGAACGAAAGGCCAGTGGCAGAATGGTACGGGAAATCTCTCCTCTCTGCTCTTCCCTCTGCTCTCCTCTCCTCTCCTCTTCCTCTCTCCCTCCCTCCTTCTTTTCCTCCCTCCCTATCTGATGAAGGAAATATTTTAAATACGAAACTCCTGCCTTTTGGTGAAGAATTCCTTTTGGGGAAACACTTTTAGGTCGCTTAGCTAAACAGCATGATGGGTGATTTGGTTCCCTTGGGTTGAATCCTGGCTCGGCAGCTTCCTAGCCTGTGACCTTGGACCAAACACTTAATCCCTCTGTGTCTCAGCTTACCCACCTGTAAAAGGAGGTAATACTGGTCCTGGAGTATTGGAATAACCGTGGGGGCGGGGCAAATGTGCTAAACTCGCATAACTGATAACCTGCATTTTCGACACAGTGCGCTTCTGCACTGTCAAAATTTTTTTAACAAGTAGGTACAACTTTTGTTATTAAAAGTAAACAAATCAATAAAAGACAAAGAATACCAACGGTTGCCATCACCCACAGGGAGTGAAGTGCTGCAGGAGGCATGGACTCCAGAGGACCGATGTCCTCGCGGAGTCCGTGAGTTTGCAGAAGGATCCAGTTCAGGGAGAGGCAGGAAGCTGGGAGGTGAGAGCAGAGTCAGACCCCTGGAGGCTGCTTGCCCTCTCCCTGCTGAGGTTACTCACCACTGTCCAGGGCTGCTGGGATAGCCGCCCACCTCAATCACAAAGCCATGGGAGAAGCCTGGAGGGGCCTCAGGTCCTGAGAAAGCAGGAGGGAGGCTGGGTCAGAGCCCCACAGGGGGAGATAGCCCTACGCATTGGGAGGGCTTTGCCTTCCCACACTGACAGAAAGTTCAACCCGGTGTGTATAGGCAAAGCTGCCCTGCCCATGGCTGCAGCTGGACACAGACCAGAGGCTGGATACATTTTTCCAGTTGACTGAACTGACTGTCTCTCCTGCACTTTGAGTTCCACGCATGCCACTTAGGAGGAACTATGAGACCTGGGGCAAATGACTTGAATTCCCCAAGGCTTAATTTCCTCCTTTGTAAGATGGGGAGAACATTTAACCTCGTACTGTTGTTGTGAGGAATGCTGGTAGAAACACATGTGAGGGAAGGGCTTGTTAATGTGTCATACTTATTCCCCACGTTACTGTTGTAGTGAGCTGTGTCTGGTGCTGAGCTGTGTCTGGAGAGGAGGAACCGTGGGAGATCACCTAGATGACACGCCCTGAGGTCACCTATACTTGGAATCCCAGCACTTCCCAGGCCGACCTCTGGCCCCCAACCACCCCTGAGTCCTTTGGTGACTCTTTTATTTTTAAAAAAGAGTTTATTTATTTATTCTTAGAGAGAAGAGACGGGAGAAAGAGAGGGAGAGAAACATCACTGTGAGAGAGAAACATCGATTGGTTGCCTCTCACATGTGCCCCGACTGGGGACAGAACCTGCAACCCAGGCAAGTACCCTGGCTGGGAATCAAACCAGCGACCTTTTACTTTGCAGGACGATGCCCAACAACTGAGCCACACCAGTCAGGGCATTTGGTGAGTCTTTAAAATGTCATGCTTGTGCTATAGAAAGGAACACTGAGCCTCCCACACCCTAAGATCCCCAAGTTTTCTCCTCTTTGCTCCTAAAATGATCTCGGATGAGGGGCTTGGGTGGGAAGATGCCTGGAAGTTTCCTCCTTGCTTTCACAGCATTTGCTCCCTAATAACACCCTCCCTGTCTATGTCAGCATTGAAAGAAGCCAGATTGTGAGCAGATCCCATGTCTGTTCCTTCCCCTTATTGGGAGGCTGTAGGAGTGGATGGAGGACGCCTAACAGCTGCCATCTGCTGACTCCAGAACTGCCTCCTGGGTCCCATGCCCACTCCTGGAAAACCCGGAAGCCACCCATCTGCTCTGTACTTGTTATTCCCTCTCCTTGAGTGTGCTTCTCCTGAGAATAAGGGGGCAGGAGAGGAAGGGAGCTCATAACTCATGTGTGCTGACATAAATCACCCTGAGTGTAAGATGCTGTACATCTGCTCTATGATTTCATTCAACGGCCCCTGAGGTGGGCACTACAACCTCAGTTTTTTTAGGTGAAGGACCCAAGGCTTGGAGAGACAGCAGGAAGCTGGGACCCCAACCCAGGACTTCCACTGCTAATTTCTGGCACTTTCTAATCATAGACTGCTGGCCTCTCCAATCCCTGGGACATCCCTGCAGAGTGCAGAACCCTGATGCTTTGGCTCAAACGCGCCTGCCCTGGACAGCCCAGCTTGCCCTTGGAGAGAAGGATCTTGACCGCAGGCCAAGATGTTTGTTACTGGCACTCCAGGGAAGCCAGCGGTCTTCTTAAGTGACTCACACAGGAACTACTATCTGATCCTGTTACTGGACCTCAAGAACTAGAAAGGAGAGTGGAAACACCCTATGCCATGCAGGGTGTCCAGATAAGTCCAGGTCCCCATAAGGATTCTCATGTCCATCATGTCCATCATACTTGCCCAGGGTTCAAAGTTAGGAAGAACATGTCAGGTAGGAACTGTAATATGTGTTTTATCTTTGTGATTGAATTTTATCCTCCCCAAGTCCCTAGGAGGTAGAAAGTATCCCCGTTTGTTTTAATTGAGGCTGAGGGCTCAGAGACATGAATACACAGCCAGTAAGGCATAGAGCAGAGGTTTAAATCCAAGTGCCAGACCCCACAGTGGGGAATTCTGGGGTCCTAAGCCTTTGCCCACCAAACTTCTCCATCCTGGAAGGCTTAGCCCCCTCTCCTATGAATTCTTTCCTTTTTAAAGTCTTTTTAGAGGTATATATTTATTATATGTTCCATTTTTGGAGAAGGTAAAACATGGAAGTGGCACAAAACATTACATGTACAGATGAGGGCATTGTGGGCTCATGTTTTGTGAAAATTAGGAAAGAGATCCCATCCTCTGACAGACACAGCCCCACACCGGAGCACAGGAGCCACTTGGTCAAAAGGAAATGACATTCCCTGTCCCGTACATCTCTCCCAGATCCTCCCCAGGGCAACCCTGCCTCCAGCTTCCACCAAGTCTTTCACAGTATTGATAATGATGATGAAAATAATCATATGTCACAGGGGAGGAAGGTGGATGTACAGTATGAGAGGCCATAGAATGAATAGGACGTCCCCTCTTCTACCCTGACACCCAGGGCCGCCTTCCACAGTGGTCTTTCTCAAGTTACTGAAACTGTTTTGTCAGAAAGCCTTTTGAAAATTTGTTTTAGTCAAAATAACCCACATAACTTGATTAAGCATAAGGTATCCGTGGAAGTTTATACAAGAGAGTGACCATACTCGTTCCCCTGAAAGGGGAATGAAAGAGCTGGGAAAAAACACTTTACAATAAACCCTTTTTTTGTACTTTTTGAATTGACCCATATGAACATATTACCTATTTTAAAATAACCGTATTAAAATACGTTTAAATGTACATAGTTTAAAAAGTCAAATAGTTATAAGTTGTTCTCTTGCTCCAGGAGCCCACTTAGCAAGAGGTTTTCAAATTTGTTAGCTGTTTCTTCCGCTAATTTTTTCTTACTATTTTTTTAAAAAAGCATCAATTATGACTGTTACAATTTATGCCATTTTATAATCACTCATTACAGTGAAAGATAAGGACTTACCTTCTCTCCATATGTACACACACAGAAAGAGAGGTATATACACACTTTTCTTCCCCCTCTGACCTCCTAGGACAAGTTTTGGTTAAGTCAATATTCAAAATTTATGTGATGTGACTTTATAAAACAGTTCACAGCTGAGGTATGAACGCGCTAAGAGTACATTTCCTTTCTTGAATAACCCTGTGCTTTCATCAGAGTTAAAACTATAACAGAAGGATTGAATGTTACAATTGAGGAAAGGGAGAAAAAGGTAGAACAAAAAAGGTAAGTGACAGATAAGAGATGGAAAATAGAGGCAAAAATAAGAAGGCAAGAGGCAGTCCAGGAGGTTCCATGTCCAGGGTCCCTTTCATGGTAGAGCTGACAATCTAATTGGGAACATTAAAGATACAACCATGAGATGGTCAAGGGACCAGAGGGTCCGAGTGAGTGGCCCAGACATCCAGTGCCATGGGAGGGTTGTGATGGTCCTGGCATGCATACTCCCCTCCTGGATTCTGGCAAAACCCCCCATCTGGCCTCCCTCCAATCCACACTGCACAGAGCCACCCCAGCTGCCTGCTCCCCATGTCCAATCATGCCATTCTCCTCCCCAGCCTCCTCTGCTTTCCAGCCTCATGTCCCGTGACTCCCAAAGTGCATCCTATGCTTCAGACGATTTGGAATCATTGCTGCTCCTCGGGCAAGCTCCATGCTCCCTACCCTGCCATCGTGAGGACCCAACCCTGACTCCCTCCCAGAGTCACCTCAGCTTCCTCTGAAGACACCTCATAGGTGCCTCCCTCAAGGCACACACCATAGTGCCCGGTGTGACACTGCCTCGCTTTCTTGTCTGTGAGCAACTTGAGGGCTGGGGTTGTGTGTCTTCCAAGTTAAGAATCCATCCCCAGGAATCCAGTGCAGGGCTTGACCCTGCACTGGTGTACAGGACGGAGCTGTTTGTGTCCACTCAGTGCCTGTTCCCCTCTCTTCTGATAACAGCCTCTAGGTTTCTCTTTGAGGAACCACCCTTTACCCACACAAAGCGCATGTGGTTTGGATGGGGCTGCCCCACCCTCCCGATTCTCAGGGGGCTGTGTGTCTAAGCCTGGTGTATCTATATATTCCACACACTATCTGCCCGCCACAGTGATAGGCTTAAGGGATGGCTATCAGCCCCAAGTCCGATCCAAGGATTTTTATAGGTCTGGCCTAGGTTTAAAGCCAACACAGAAGGGAGCTGAGCAGAGGAAGGAAGAATGAGAGTTCTTGTGAGCTGACAGCATCTGGATCCATGGACACCTCAGTTGGGAAAAATACTCCATTTTTGCTTAAAACAGTGTGAGTTGAGTTTCTGTCACTACCATGAGTTCTGATTAGATAGTGGATCCTTTGGTGGGGTGGGGTGGCCTGAGGGTAGCACTATAAAGGAGCAGGTGCAGAGCTTCTGGAGGGCTGGTCATGCTCTGTTTCTTGATGAGGATGCTAATTACAGCTCTACTATTCTCTTTTCTGTATGTATATTTCAATAAAAAGTTTAAAATCCTGACTGGGACAGTGTCATATCAGAGAAGGTCCCAAAGCCTGGGTGAATAAATGATGATAAATATTTGCTGATTGAAATCAGATGCTCTGTAATCCAAATCCAAAGCGAGTAATTTCCTACTTATCCTGTATTTCTTTCTGCTGAACATCTTAAAGTTACAGTACCCTCTGTATATCCCTGACTATTTCTTGGCATGAGAGATATAGGAAGGAGCTATTGTTCTACCTGATTCGCAGTCAGGAAAACCGAGTAAGGGAAGGGGATGGTTTGCCATAGCAGGGGCCGACCTGGAGCCCAGGAATCTAGCTCTCTGGGCAGCACTGACTTGACGCCCAGTTCTGTGTGCCCTTAACTCAGCAGCACCTCCTGTCACCAGCCTCTCCCAGCCCTGGCAAAGAATCTAAGGGAGTGAAATGTAATAGTAGGTACAAATTCTTGGCTCAGATTTCTCTCAGTTTGGCATCAGCTGGAGGCCATGCCTGTTCAGGAATCCCAAAGGCCAGAAAGAATGGATTCGGATGTGGGATCAGTGGACTCTAGGCATCAGGGGCCACCCCTGGGGGCAAAATAGCTCTAATGGAGCCCAGGGCATCCATTAGGGAGAAGAATGAAAAGGAGGGGAAGAAAGAAGAGAAAAAGGAGAGGGGGGAAAGAGAAAAGGAAAATAAGAGAAAAAGAAAATAAAGCAGAGAAGGAGGAAAAGGGAGGGAGAAGGAGGAAGAGGAATGTTTATGGCGGGGTGGGAACAGAACCATCAGCAAATCCCATCTATCGAGGGCTTGCTATATGCCAAGCCTTTCCGCCCATCTTCAGATTTAATCTTCACGATAACCCTGTGAATTAGACCTGATGCTCACCCCTATTTTCCAGATGGAGAAACAGAAGCTTAGAAAGATTAAGGAACTAGCCTGGAGGAGACCCACCCAGCAGCTGAGTCAGAATGTGAACCGTAGTAGTCTAAGTTTAGAGCTTTTACTTATATAGTATCAAGTGGAAAAACACAAGTAACAAAATATACACATAGATACACATACCAAGTGTGTCAATTATGTATAATACCACTTGTGTTAAAAAGACATGAATATCAAAGGACACCCATAGACGGGAGAAAATACTTGCAAATCCTATCTATAGCAAAGGGCTTACACCCAGAACATATAAAACGCTGTTACAACTCCACAATAAAAGACAACCTGATTTAAAAATGGGTAAAATGTTGGAGTAGAAATTTCTCCAAAGAAGATGTAGAAAGAACCTATAAGCACATGAAAAGATGCTTGATGTTTTTAGTCATCAGAGAAATGCAAGTCAAAACTACAGAGAGCCCACTTTCCATCCACTATGACGGTTATAATGAAAAAGATAGATAATAACAAGTGTTAGTGAGAATGAGGAGAAATTAGAACCCTCATACACTGCTGATGGGAATGGGAAATGGTGCAGTTGCTGTGGAAAACAGGTGGTTCCTTAAAAGTTTAAAGACAGTTACCAAGTGGTAAGCAACTCTGCCCCAAAATATGTATCCACGAGTACTAAAAACATATGTCCACACAAAAACTTACTTATGAACTGTCATAACAGCGTTATTCATCATGGAAACATCTCAAATGTTCATCATTTGAAGAAGGGATAAACAAAATGTGCTATGTCCATACAATTGAATGTTATCTGGCAATAAAAAAGGAATGAAGTACTGACATGTGCTGCAACATGGATGAACCTGGAGGTGACTAGCGCACAACACTAAATATACTATAAACCAGTGAACTGTATACTTTAAAAGGGTGACCTTTAAGGTATGTGAATTATATCTCAATAAAGCCGTTATAAAAAATACACAAATATGTATAGGATGAAATCTGGAAGGATGCATGCTGAATATTAGTGGTTATTTTGGTATGGCCAGATAAATGCTTTTTCCTGTTAATGTTTTGCTGTATTTTCTGGACAGTCTACAATAAACTTTCATTACTTTGGTAATCCTAAAATCAGTTCTTTTTAGTTGGTTAAAGGAGGCATGAGTAGAGTCTGCCTGCTCCAGCTTTCATTGCAGGGAGAGAGGTGCCTACAAATCTATCTCCCAGCTGATATGGTACCCAGCTGGCCAGAGGACAGGTGCATGGGACGAATTACCTCCTATGCAGTGATAGGTGTCAAGGCTTACACGGCCACCCTGTGGAAGAACGTGTGTCTAGTCCCAAGCCCTAGCCACACCTGCCATCTCTCTGCTGGCCCTATGAGCAACTGCACGGCATCAGCCAGAGTCAGGGAAGCTGCAGTCGCACAGCCCAGGTGCTGCTGGAGGAAACAGATTTACCTGCAAGAATCTACAGGGAAATGAAATCAAATTAGCCTGGGAAAAGAGCCTCAAGTCCCCTGGCTCAGAATCACCCTGGGGGTACTTCAGAGTAGATAACGAATAAACCCCTTTCCCTGGCTCTGAGTTTTGGGGATCCTCAAAGTACGCTTTGCACAGCACCTAATTTGGTCTGAATCATAGAACCTGGCAGCTGGAGGGCCCTGCAGTCCGGGGCTCCCACCTCCTCTCTGTAGGAATGCATGCACAGTATGGGGTAGTGAGTGCGCATTTTGCAGTGCCCCTGTGTTCCTTTAGGTGTTGACTGAGCCCTTTTATTACAGAGATAATCTGGAATGTTCTCTGGTTTATTTTTGTAACCTTTTATTTTGATTGACTGATTTTTAGAAAAGTAAATCATTCTTACGCGTCAATGACATAAAAAAAGGGACTGTTTTAGAAGAAATCAACTCAGAACACATAACAAGTTGTGGACCTGTATGAATTCTGATCCAACTAAACCAACTGCAAGAAGATATCTTTAAGGTAATTAGAGAAATAGTAATATGAATGGAATATTAGGTGATATTGTGAAATCATTGTTAATGCTATTATCATTACCCAGAATTCTCTTGTTCTGGGCATTTCTGTACCTACCTCCCTTTACTAGACTAGAAGCAGAGCCCAGTCAGTTTCATTAGAGGGAGTACAGGGTAACACAGTGGCTAATAGTGTGAACACCATTTGATAATTTATTGTGAGATCTTGGGTAGGTTATTTAATCTCTCTGTGCCTTTTTTTCCCTACTCTGTAAGATGGGGAAAACGGCCCTGGCTGGCGTGGCTCAGTGGATTGAATGGTAAACTGAGAACTGAAAGGTCACTGGTTCGATTCCTAGTCAAGGCACATGCCTAGGTTGTGGGCCAGGTCCCCATTTGGGGGTATGAGAGAGGCAACTGATGGATGTTTCTCTAGCATACCTATGTTTCTCTCCCTTTCTTTCTCCCTCCCTTCCCCACTCTCTAAAAATAAATTTAAAAATATTTTTTAAAAAAGATGGGGGAAATAATTCAGGGGTGGGCAAGAGTAGGTTTACATAATACAAATAAATAATATAATAAATAAATAATAATACAAGAATAAACTGTGTTTCACGTACTCATAACTTTAAACCTTTTGTCCACTCCTGTATAACCCAATGCATGGGCTTGATTTGACAATTACATAAGTGTGTGTGTGCCAGACATAGTTTAGAACAATGTCTGGCATGTAGTACACACTTATAAGTACTTGTTCAAGAATGTTCCAATCCTGGGTTACGACTATATTCTATGAATCTAAGGGAATCCTTGGAGCTCATGAAGAAAACTGAAGGACAATGACCTAATCCCGAGTTCAGGTGACCCTAGCGCCCTAACCACAGAAGGTGGCAAGCCAGGTAGGGGCAGACCATGTACATTCAAGTCATAAAACAGTGAGTAAAGGCCAGAAGCCTGGCTTCTGAAGTCAGGCTGGGTTCAAATCCTGCCTCTAACCAGTGAGTCATGTGACTTAGAGTAGGTCACTGCTAAGCTCTCTGTGCTTCAGTTGACTCCTTTGTAAAGAGGCTGTCGCAGCACCTACCCTGCTGGTTGGTGAGGAGTAAATGGAACAATCTAATCCTTAGCATAGGCAGTACACTATTCTTACTAGCTCTGGCACTTGGCCCACTCACTCATGGTTTCAGGGCCGCCAAATCCCTTCTGCTCTTTAGGCCTCAGTTTTCTCATCCTCATGCCTCTGGCACAAGACGGAAGAGAAAGGAGAGTTAACATTTGCTGGGCACCTATGTTGAGGCCAAGAGAGGTCTCTATTGTTAGCCCGGGCAGGGGGGGGCCAGACTCAAATCAGCTGCATCTGGTTCCAAATTCACTCACCAGGCTGTTTTTCCTCAAGAGTTCCGTGAAAAAAGCCCTTTGAGAGCTATCTCGATTAAAGCCATACCCTTTGAAACTCAAGTTTCAAGAGATAAAAGATCCCCAGTAGTGATCTCGCGTGCCGCTGAAGCCCCAGGAAGACGCTTTTAAACTAGTGCTCGGGGCAGCGATGCCCTTTGCACGTTTTTAAAAGAACCACGACCTTCAGGTCCTCCCCCACAACCCGACCCCCAGCTGCAAGATCAACGCCCTCCACCAAATGTGCCACTGGCCAGCCCCAAGCCCTCCCAGGGTGGCGGCATCCGCGCGGAGAGGGGACGAGCCCAACGTATCCCAAAGCCTGGGGTCCTCGTCTGACCTGTCGCGGCTCCCGAGGCTCGGCAAAGGTTTCTTGTCCTCTCTTCCAAGTTCCACTCCACAGTCTGCTGTCTCTTCACTGGCAATCCGCAGGGACTGATTTGCTCCGTAGGGTCCCAAGGCTACTAAGGGACTCCGGGTGATTCCAGGGATGAGGCTTTACGGATACCAATTTATTGGAGGCACCTGGAGACCCAAGGCGGCGGGAACCTGGAAACACAGCAGGAGTCCCCGGAAAAAAGAGGCGTCGTAAGAATGACATGTTAGGGTAAGGGCAGTCCTGGGCTACAAGGACCAGATTCCCTCTGACCCGGGGTCCCCACCCGCACCAGCCCAGTGGCCCTGCGCTACCTGTGCGGCCGCGGGCGGCCAGCGCGCCGTTCAGCGCTGCCCGCCTGGAGCGGAGCGCACACAATGAGGAGCTTTCAGACGTGGCTGCGGTCCCGGAGTCGGCGGGCGGGAGCCAGGACGGGAGGGAAGGAAGAAAGAAGCCGGTTGGCCCCCGGGTCCCGCTACCCTGCCCACCACTGACCGAGGGGCCACGCCTTGGGGGAGGGGCAGCTGCCCAGGGGCGGGCGTAGGAGGGTCCCGGATAAGAGGGGGCACAGGTGGGCTTATGGGGGCTGCAGGAGGCGCACTGTTTGGACGAGGATGTCAAAGGGCAAGGGCAGTCACCTCTCATCTCACTAATTGGCCAAAGCCGTTTTCTCCACCTCTAGGGCCGAGAAGGGAGGCTCTCGGGAGTACAAAAAGCTCTTGTGAAAGAAAATGAATCTTAATGTTGCCCCTCCTCGCTCTCGGTGGCATCCTCTCAGCGAAGTGACTTGGAATCCAAACCAGCTTCCCAAGCCCCCAGCCTCAGCCCTAAGCCAAGTCCAGGGCTCCTTGATGCCAGGCCGAGCTGTCTGTCTCTCTCCTGTGGTTCCCTCCCTGCCCTAGCCAAGAGAACAGCAAGTCCGGATAAATACAGGATAGGTTTCGATAAATAAAGCAGATTTCCCCCCATACAGCTAACAGAGCAGACTCCAGGCATCTGAAAATGACAGACAATTCTAACCTCTGGTAATCCGTGATGGGTTCTAAAAGAAGTCTCTGCTGCTGGAGTATAGATTAGTGCATTCTTTCCAGAATGTGGCTTGGCAAGATGAGTTAAAATCCTTAAGAACGGTCATAAGCTTTTGGAAATAGTAATTCCTTTCTAGGATCTATCTTAAGGAAATAAACCAGCAACAAGGATTTATATACAGTGTTCACAGAAGTGTTATGACAGCAAAAAAATTAGCAATAATGCAAAAGATGAGAAAGATATGTACCAGAATGCCAACAATGATAACTTCTGAGTAGCAAAGTTACAGACAACTTAATTTTCTTTTAGTTTTCTGTTTATGTTAGCAATTTATACATATCCCCCAGTGGGCATTTAGAACCTCTCTGGTCAGAAATAAATTTCTTTTTAAAAGCATGAACAGGAAGGAAAGAAAAGGGAAGATATAGAATTGCTTTATTAACCTTACATGATGGGAACTAAGCAAGGCTTTAAGGGCTTCATCTGATTAAAACAGAAACTGGATAATCATTTGGCAAAATTAGGGATTGCCCCCTCCAAATATTGCATAATTGCCTCAAGCTGACTTAGCTATTGGTTACAGCTCGGTTGATAAGCCCTGTATATTTCTCGCCTTTTCTTTCAGCTACACTGTGATTCAGATTCAGAAGCTACTAACATCTGATCTGTAAACAAAATGACATTCACCAGACAGTTGTAATTTTCCAGCCTGTAGTTTCCACATGCCATGTGGATTCCACCAAAAACTCACATGTACTTGGGGCTGGACCAGGGGACTTTTGCCAAAGAGCTAACAAAAGCTCCAAGGTCTTTGGGCAGAGCCCTGGCAAAGCAAGGCTGCTGGTGAGTAACTCGGAGAAATGTGTGCCACCCCTGCTCTCCCCATTCTTCCCCTTTCCGAACCCTTTCCCTCTAAAAAGCCACACGCAGCCTCCATTTTGAACACTTTAATTAGAAAGTTACAAAAACATGGTTCTTTATACAAATTTTGCATTAAAATAATAAAATGCAAAGCAGTGTTTATACATCGTTAGCTGTCTTTCCATATCTCATTGCCTTTTGGTAATTCAGAAAATTCAGCAGCCAATTTTCATTTAAATCTCAAAGAAAAACTTTAGGCATATAAAGAAGCAGCCCTAAATTTTAAAAGAAAATCAGAACGGCCAGTGTTAGGATATTTGTGTGCTTGAATACTTCAAAATAGCTTTGTTTCCAAAACACTTATTTTGTGGTGGTGTTTTGTTTTTTTTTAAAGATTTTATTTATTTATTTTTAGAGAGAGGGGAAGGGAGGAAGAAAGAGAGGGAGAGAAACATCAATGCGTGGTTGCCTCTCGCGCGCCCCCGACTGGGGACCTAGGCGCAACCCAGGCATGTGCCCCAACTGGGAATTGAACCGGTGACCCCCTGCTTTGCAGTCCGGTGCTCAATCCACTCAGCCACGCCAGCCAGGGCCAAAATGCTTATTTTGGCCAGCCTGAAAGAAAAGGTGCTTTAGAAATAAGAGCTGAATCTCCAAGGTAAATTGAGGCACACACTGAAGTGTGTGTTTGTGAACGGGCATGAAGCACAGGTCATAGTGGGCACGTCCTTCCAGCACCAATGACATATCCGGATCATAAAGCAGACCCATCTGTCCTTTGAGGAAACTGCATGTTTTCTCAGGACGAGAACAGAGAACCAGTCTTCTGTGTGCAACAAAGACTGGTTCCAGCATTCTTCTCTTGCAGACACTCACTTAGTCATGAGGGTGATCTGGCTGGACTGCTTGTCGGTCTGCTATTGGCCAGGCTGGATTGGGCTGCCCGGGCTAGCATCCTCTTATTCCCCTCACTGCTCCTTGTGTGTCCTCCCCAAAGCTGCCTGCTCTGATGGGCACTCTCTTCCTTAGTCAAGGGAAATACAAGTAGCTGGGCTTCCCGCTAGCCCTCCAAATAAACTCTGTGGTTGTTGGGCAGGAAGCCAATACCAACAACAGATCCTCTGTCACCCATGTCTTTTTCAGGAAGGGGGAGGGGCTGTTGAGAAGGAGGAGTGGAAAGTGTCCAGGCTGTTGGGTGAAGGCCAGAGAGAAAAATCCTGTTGTTACAATCCTTACTTCCCTCACTGTTGCTGAGAGGATTGTGAATGAAACAGCACTTCTGACTTCAGCCTGCTATTCCAGGGGCACAGGCAGAGGGCAAAAGGCAGGGCAAAGAGCCAACCACATAAGGGCAGGATAAAGGGCTTTTCAGCTAAGCTGATGACAGACGATGTCTGTTTGACTGAGGGCAGGTGGATGGTTCTAGTGTCCTCAAGTTGCCCACCCTCACGTGTGTGCGCACATGTGTTTGTGAGCACTCATGCTCTCTCCTTTTCTCCAATTCTCCAGTTAAAGGCCTCTCAGTTCTGGAAATCAAAGTTCTGGATGGGAAATTTAGGTGCCCAAGTGTAGAAAGTGCTAGTGATTTGTGTATTTGTCATGAGAGCCCTGAAAAAGAGTAAAACATGGTTTACAACAGGGGGGAAGAAATGCACAGCATGTTTCTCAGTTTCAGAAAGAAAATGTCTTTGCTTCACCAGAGATGGGACTCTCTCCAAAATGTCTAAACTGATAGTAGTTTTCTCCTGAAATTCAAGTCTAAGGAAAAAAAAAAGAAGTGGGAAGCAAATTACAGCCTTTAGGAACCCTCAGACCTCTCTGCAAACTAACCTCTGATCATTTTGGTAGGCACTTAGAAGATACGGAATTTGTGTAGAGAAAAATTAGAAAGAACTCTTCTTCATCTCTGGTAAGAAGAGCACACATGCTGATACGCGTCCTTGGACTCTCTGCAGAAGTGCCCTAAGATGGCAGTTCTCAGACGACAATATGAGGTAGCCAGGGTCTTGCTTAGAGTTTTCAGTAGCGGTCTTCTTATGACAAGTGCTCCTTATATAGTTCTCCCTGGGGCATTGCTGTTACAGGGATTGTGGTGACCACTTGATTTTGAAACACAAATCTTTTGATTCTTTCAAACACCCAGAGGAAGATAAGTAGAATGCTGACATACTGGATCCAGGCAAACTTTATAATTTCCCAGAATCCTGGTAGATAAGTATATACAGTTAAGGAATCTCAGATGACATTTTCTAAGTAAATGTTAAACTAAAGTTTAGGCAGGATATGGCAAAAATGTTTCAAATACCTTTATAATAAAAGGGATAATAAGATATTATTAGGACATAAGTATGGATGATTCTGAGCTAGAAGAATTGCTCATGAAGAAATAGAAACAGGGAATGAATTTTTTCCCCCTGTTTGAACAAACAGAATTGTTTGTGTGGGGCTACAGTACTGTAGCAATTTCCAATCTAAGACTTCCCACATGTGTTCCTTCTTGGGACAAGTGCAGAATCCGTTTTTCTTTTTTGAAACTGAGCTACTGTTGGCTCCTTAACAGAAAGGATATGAAATGACTTCCACAGGGTATCGGATGACAGCATTAATCACAAACGGAGCTTCGGCAGCCCTTCCCACCAGCCAGATGGGGTTGGGGTCGGTCAGGATGGTGGTTACTGCAATACAATCGGGAATTAGAGAAAACACTGCGGGCTGTGAAAATACTATTTTGACCTCTCAGGAAAATTCTGTACTTCAGAACTCATCTCAAAGAAATGATTCAAAGGAAAGTGAAATTGAATGTGAAAAGTTGCTCACACATTATTTGTTAAAATACTTGTCGAAATGTTTATGTTAAAAAAACATGGATGCTCAATGTCACTAATCATCAGAGAAATTCAAATTAAAACCACAATGAGATATCACCTTACACCTGTCAGAATAGCTATCATCAATAAATCAACAAACAACAAGTGCTGGTGAGGATGTGGAGAAAGGGAAACCCTTTTTGCACTGTTGGTGGGAATGCAGAGTGGGTTCAGCCAACTGTGGAAAGCAGTAGGGCAATATCTCAAAAAATTAGAAATGGATCTGCCTTTCAACACAGCTATCCTATTTCTGGGAATATATCTGAAGGAACCCAAAACACTAATTCAGAAGAACATAACCATCCCTACATTCATTGCAGCGTTACTTACAATTGCCAAGATATGGAATCAGCCCAAATGTCCATCAGTAGATGAGTGGATAAAACAACTATGGAACACTTACACAATGGAATACTACCTGGCCGTAAAAAAAGAAAATTTTACCCTTTGTGACAGTATGGATGGGCCCAGAGAACATTATGCTAAGTGAAATAAACCAGGGTAAGAAAGACAAATACCATATGATTACACTCATAATGAGTTGGAATCTAATGAACAAACTGAACTAACAAGGAAAATGGGGACAGATTCACAGATGGAGAGCAGGATGACAACTAGTGGTGGGGAGAGGTGGGGGAGGTGAGGGCTTGAGCAAAAAGAAAAAAAGGACTCCTGGACATGGACAGTAGGGCAGTTATTGCTGGGGGGAAGAGGTATAAGGGGACTAAGTGGTAATGGAAAAAAATACAATAAAGATTAAATTAAAACAACAACAACGTGGAGACAGTCTATGTGTTCTTCTATATTCTTGAGCGGCTAAGCAAAGGAATACTATGCTACCACTAAAAATGATACCAATTAAAACTTTGTAGCAGCATGGGAAAATATTTATACTACAAAGTATATAAAAACAAACTGGACCCCAAAGTGTCTCTAAACTATGATAGCAGCTGTATATATTATATATATATAAAAAGATTTGTGTACGAAGACTGGAAGGAATAAAAAAAAAATTGTTTTGTATTTTTCTAACTTTAGTCAATGTTTTTGTTTTAAAATCTGTTTTTAAAATAATGCTGTTGGTGTATTACATAAAATCAGGAAGAAATACTGGAATGCAGTCCCCTTACTTGTTAAATGTCTGCATAGTATCCATGATGTCCAGTTGCCAGGCAATACTTTAGTGCCTTTAGAGAAAACCTCAGACCCCCAACCAGCCAAACGTGCGAAGTCGAGCACATGGGATGGCCTAACAGCCTCGTGCCTGTAAGGGACTGACACACTCTTCCTTATAGCCAGAACCTTGGATGCATCGCATCTGTTCTCCTAATTCGATTGCTGACATGGGGTGAGTCACTTACATTCCCTATTTCCATTTGAAAACTGTGGATAGTGATTTGCCTTTGTTGTTTTTTTTTATAAGTGTGGTAAAGGGAGCACTTTAATTGAGCTTACATTTAAAAAAAGGAAACCCATCAAACCAGTGTTGGGATAAATATAGCAATTAAGCGGCACTTACCTGCTAGATCATAGAAGTGGGGGGTGGGTAGGGTGTGGGTCTTTAGGTCAGGAGAAAAAGGACAAATCCTGGGTAGCCTGTTTACCACCCATCACTGAGTATTCACTGGTTTTGACATTTTCATCATGATACGGGTTCCAATTCTGTTTCTCTGCAAAGCCCCCACCAACCTGGAAAATCTTTGACAGATACCGGAATAAAATTTACTCACCATTCCTTTCTTGATAGGCAGCAACAATGTGGGTGAGGTCATAGTCATAGGCAAAAGGGCTGGTCCCGTTGATTACAGACACCTGGGATACAGCAGGAGGACCTGGTATGAGCACGTGAACAGCTTCTTCTCTGGTCTTCCCACCTTCCTGCCCACCCAGGCAGGTCTCAGAGACTACCTTCTTGTTTTTGGTGGCCTATTCCAGTATCAATAATCTTTTCTTCAAGGATGAATGAACTCTCTCGCAGTAATTTATTTACTCTCAATTCTTCCCCTTGTGGGATGGAAACAAGGGGTCAATATCCACCTTTTAGAGGTTTTATAGGTTTTAAAGCTGTTTATAAAATACCTCTCTCTATTCCAATGGGAGAAATAATCCCTTTAATTTTTAAAAATAGACCATAATTTCTGCGCTCGCTGACGTTGCTCAGTTGCTTGAGACACCCTCCGGCAACTGAAAGGTTGCAGGTTTGATCGCCGGCCAGGGCACATACTTAGATTGCCCGGCGGGGCACGTATGGAAGGCAGCCAATCGGTGTTTCTCTCTCGCGTCATTGTTTTTCTCTCTCTCTCCCCCTTTTCCCCATTCCCTAAAAGCAATGAAAAAATGTCTTGAGGTGAGGATTAAAAAAAAATAGACCATATTTTCAACTCCTTTACTCTTTTCCTTACTCTTCTCTGGATGATCTCTAATTTATCTCTTCTAAATGTAGATTTGGAAATAAGATAAAGTTCAAATAGTAAGTATATAATCCTTTAATGAAAATGACTTCCTTCCCTCAAATATCATATTCCTGTTGACATAAACCTTCAAATAAAAGATGATTGGGCTTTCTAGGTGAAGACAGGACTCAGAATGCTGAAAGCTTAGGGGAGGCATTAAAAAATGTAAAAAAAAAAAAAAGGTTCCAATCCAAGATAGCGACAAAGGAACTTCCTAAACTCACCTCCCCACACTGACACATAAATCCACAGTTATACATGGAGCAAATCCCTCTGAAAGAAATCTAGAAACTAGTTGAGTGACTCCTACACATTGGGCAAATGAGGAAATACTAACATCAACCACACTGAAACAATCTTAGCACATTCTCAACTACTGGGAGCCACTAAGAACAAAGAAGGCAGCTTGGACAATGACAAAGGTTTGGGAGCAACCAAGAGCTCCAGCTGGGCCGGCCGATGATTCCGTTCCTACGTGAGACCACTCTGTCAAGATTGGGAGAGGGGGATGTTTTGTCTAATGCACAGAAACCAACACAGAGAATCAAGTAAAATGAAGAAATAGAGAAATCTGTTCCAAACAAAAGAACAAGAAAGAACTCCAGAAATAGGCCTTATAAAATGGAGATAAGTGATTTATCTGATAGAGTTCAAAATATGAGTCACAAAGATGCTCACTGAGGTCAGGAGAATGCATGAAAAGTAAAAAAGGACACTATAACAAAATCACAGGCAAATATTTCTGATGAACATAGATGCAAAATCTCCACAAAATATTAGCAAACCAAATTCAACACCACAATCAAGTAGGATTTATTCCAGGGATGCAAGTATGGTTCAACATCTACAAATCAATAGACGTGACACACCACATTAACAATATAGGATAAAAATCATCTCAATAGATTCAGAAAAAGCATTTGATAAAATTCAACATCCATTCATGAAAAAAAACTCTCAATAAAGTGGGTACAGAGGGAATGGGAACACACCGCAATATAATAAAGGACATCTATGACAAGCCTGCAGCTAACATCACAGTGGAGGACAGCTTTTCCTTTAAGGTCAGGAAGAAGACAAGGATGCCCACTTTCACTGCTTTTATTCAACATAATACAGGAAGTCCTAGTCAGAGCAATAAGGCAAGAAAAAGAAATTAAAGTCATCCAAGTTGGAAAGGAAGGAGTAAAATTGTCACTGTTTGCATAAGACACAATATTACATATAGAAAACCCTAAAGAATGCATTAAAAAAAAAAACAAAACCCTGTTAGAACTTATAAATGAATCAGTAAAGTTGCAGGATACAAAATCAATATACAAAATCTTTTGCATTTCTATACACTAACAATGAAGTATCAGAAAGGGAAATTATGAAAACAATCCCATTACATTGTATCAAAAAGAATGTAAAATAGGTAGGAATAAATTTAACCAAGGAGGTGAAAGATCCTATACACTGAAAACTATAAGACATTGATAAAAGAAACTGAAGACGACACAAGTTAATAGACAGATATTCTGTGCGCATGTGTTAAAGGAATTAATACTGGTAAAATGTCCATACTATCCAACGCTATCTACAGATTCAGTGGTATCCTTATCAAAATTCCAGTGCCATTTTTCAGCTATAGAAAAAACAATACTAAAATTTGTATGGAAACACAAAAGACCCAAATAGCCAAAGCACTCTTGAGGAAGAACAAAGCTGCAGGCATCAAGCTTCCTGATTTAAAACTATATTACAGGCTGCTGGGGCGACAGGCTGGCTTCTCTACGTGGGCCACGGGCGCCCACAAAGTGCGGGTGGCCAAGGGTGCGCGTAGAGCCGCCAGCTGCCGGCCTGGGCCAGACGCCAAAGCAGCGGGGTCGCTGTGCCATGAAAAAGACACCATAAGCCGTCTTCGCGACAGCAGGTGCGGCTACTTTAGCCCCAGTGGGCTCAGCGGCTGCTTGACGAGTCTAGGCTCGCGCTCAGCCCTTCCTGGACCCAACGCCAAGCAGCGACACTGAGCGGACCACCGACAACCGACCGGAGCTGCGGGCAATGGCGTCCTTGACCCCAGTGCCCTCGTCCAGACCCTTAAAGGGGATCCTGAAGAACAAGAGCTCTACGTCTTCCTCTATGGCGGCCTCCAGCGAACAGCAGCCCGGCAGGAGTGTCGAGCGGAGGAAAAAGTCCCAGAAGTGGGATGAAATGAGCATCCAGGTGACACACCATCCAGCTGACGGAGACTATGGTTTAATGAAAGTAGATAAACCAAGTACTCTATACCATCGTGTGGTCGGTGATGAGGAAGATACAAGGAGTGATTCAGAAACCACTCAAGCCCTGACCCCAGATATATTAGCTGAGAAAGTGGCTGCTGCTGAGGGCTGGGAGCCAAAGCTCCGGGGTCATGAACAAGAAAGCAGTGATGAAGAGGGTGACTTCTCACCTGAGGAACAAGGGAAAAAGTCTTTATTGAGTGCCTGCTGTTTACTCTTTTGTAAGTGCTCTGCAGGAAATGTGCAGGGGAAAGAAAGGACCCAGCTTCAGGGAACTTCCACACCAGCTATAGAAAAAAAGCGACAGTTTGAAATGAAAAGGAAGATGCTCTGCAATGAAGGACTGAATATTAAATTAGGTAGGCAATTAAGTTCTAAAACCCTAGATAATGATGAGGAAGATGAAGGAATGGCAGAGGCTGCAGCTGGAGAAAGTATGAATATGGAAGAATCAAAGCAAGGATCTACTACAGGTGACCAACAGCAAACCAAATCACAGAGTTCATAGAAGAGATCTGTTCAACACTGTAATTGTCTGATACAAACCCAGTTACTATATTATACTGCTTCTTGTTCTCTACAATTCATGACTTGAGTACCAAAATGCATACCAGTTATTACATATTGCCAAGAATTAAATAACTTTAGAGACTAATTAGACTGGAAATGCCTAATTGATACATTTATTCTTGTGCCTAGCACTTCACCACAAATACAGTATAATATCATCACTCCAAAACTGCACTACTTTGTAAGAACACTTGCTAATTTGTATATTACATAGTTTTTTATGTTTGGATGTCAGTATCATGGGGAGGGGGAGAGGATCTAACTTATTTTCTTCACTTCTAGATGTGATAGATCTTATAAATTTTAAAAATCAAAATCCAATAGGAACAACAGATTATAGAGGCTGATAAATATTCAATCTGGAAACTATTTTAACACACATTTCAACCCATTTATTTGTTTAATTGAAAAGGATTATTATAAGAGTTATGGTTGCATTTTCAGGCCTACTACCTTTAAAATTCATTTTAGTTTCTTTATGTTTACAAGGAAAAGACTGAATTATTTCTCATCAAAACTAGCTTTATTCACAAATAAATTATCAGGTTGAACTTGCACTAATGGCTGCTCTTTTTTTGTAACCTCGATTGGCAGACTTCAAATCAGTTTTTAAAATAAATGTAATTATATATAGGCTCAGCTTTCCCTTTATATGCCTGTCCTAACCACCTGCCTTTGTTTCTTATTCCTTTCCACATATACACACACAATAATCCTTTACCTTTATAAAGAGTCATAAAGATTGTTGTGACATTAGGAACTCTTCCCTCACATATTCTATCATTTACTGCAACAATGAAAACCTTATTCTGATTATCAGTGCCTATTTTTTTTCTACTAATACATGGAGAAAATAGATTTGATAGCAGCAGTGCTATAGATAGGAAATACAATTCAACTGCAGAATTCTACACTGCTCTGATTTATAGTTTGCTAATTAAATTTCTATTACTAGTTGATTGTTTGACTTAAATAGGCCTTAGGAAACAACTGAGGTTCTTTTGCATAATGAGAGAATTGGGTGTAGGTAGTGAAATAATGATAGTTCCTGAGCATACAGAGACAAGTAATCCTGAACACATTTTAATTTAAGAACTTTAATCCCTGTTTTAAGGGAATATGATAATGTATGCTATGACAACTGTACTGCATTCTAACACAATAAGGTTGAGGTTTTTTATCCCCTGAAATGAAGTGCAGTTCCTGTGTATCCTGGTTTAGTAATAGTTTATTTTTAGTCAATTATTTGTATCTTAATTTTTTGTTAGTACCCAAAGAATCCATTCTATGAAGAGACTTTTAAGATAGCCTCTGTATATTGTTATGTGAAATGGCTTTTATTGAGCAGCTTATCTTCCACTTACTGGAAATATCAGTATGTCAAACTAAATAAAAAGTGGGGAGGGGAAAACTATATTACAAAACTATGGTAATCAAAACAGTATGGTATTGACATTAAAAACAGATGTATCAATGGAACAGAATAGAGAATCTAGAACTAAACCCACCAATATGTGCTCAGTTAATTTTTGACAAAGGAGCCAAGAATACAATGGGGAAAAGAACAGACTTTTCAGAAAATGGTGTTATGAAAACTGGACAGTCACATGCAAAAGAATAAAACTGGATTCCTATCTTATACTATACACACAAATCAATTCAAAATGGTTGAAATTTAATTTAAAACCTGAAACTATAAAACTCCTAAAAGAAAACAGGGGGTATGCTTCCTGACATCAGTCTTGGAAATAATTTTTTTGTATTTCACACCAAAAGTACAAGCAACAAAAGCAAAAATAATAAGTGGGACTATGTCAAACCAAAAAGCTTCTGCACAGCAAAGGAAACCATTAACAAAATCAAAAGGCAACTTACAGAATGGGAGAAAATACTAGCAAATAATATATCTGATAAGGGTTAATATCCAAAATACAGGGTCCAGCAGAAGTAACACCTGCTTGAGTGTGGTTGGTAGGGTAATAATGTGGGTGAAATAATTTATAGCCTTCATTTGAACATTTCACCTAAAATGTCATACAGTGTGCTTGAGTGTGATATTGTAATGTTCCAGAATTACATGCTTATGATTTTGTAATAAAAAGGGGATGTTAATTTGTGCCAGACCCTGTGTATATGTAGAAATCACACAACTCAATAGCAAAAAAATAAATACATAAATAGATAAATAAGTTTGATTTTAAAAATGGGCAGAGGAGCTGAATAGGCATTTTTCCAAAGAGGACATACAGAAGGCCAATGGGTACAGGGCAATGTGCTCAACATCACTAATCATCAGAGAAATGCAAATCAAAACTGCAATGAGGTATCGCTTGGGGCTGTTACCAAAAAGACAAGAGATAACAAGTGATGGCAAGGATATGACAAAAATAGAACCCTTGTACGCTGTTGGTGAGAATGTAAACTGGTACAGCCACTATAGAAAACAGTGTGGAAGTTCCTCAAAAAATTAAAAATAGAGCTACCATATAATCCTGAAATCCCACTTCTGGGTATATATCCAAAGAAAATGAAAGCAAGATATTGAAGAGATGTCTGTACTCCCATGTTCACTGTAGCATCATTTACAGTAGTCAAGATATGGGAACAACCTAAGTGTCTGTCACTGGATGAATGGATGAAGATGTGACATACATATTCAGATATGAAAAAAGAAGGAAATCTTGCCATTTGCAACAGCATGGATGGACCTTGACAGCATTATGCTAAGTGAAATAAGCCTGACAGAGAAAGATAAATACTGCACAGTATCACTTATACGTGGACTCTAAATAAAAAGTCAAACTCATAGAAACAGAGTAGAAAATTGGTCACTAGTGGCTTGGAGCTGGGGGCAATGGAAAGAGGGTGAAAGTACAAAGTTTCAGCTATAAGATGAACAAAGTCTGAGGAGCTAATGTATAATGTGATGACTATAGTTAATAATACTGTATTGTATAACTGAAATTTTCTAAGAGAGTAGAACAAAATGTTCTCATACATATACAAAAAAAGATAAATATGTATGATGATGGATGTGTTAATTAACTCATTGAGAGGAATCCTTTCACAATGTACACATCTATCAAATTATAATGTATACTTTAAATAACTTAGTTTTGTCAATTATATCTCAATAAAGTTGAAAAAAAAAGCAAACCTTTTCCAAGCCAAAAAAAAGTGCCATATGAAGTTTTTATCTTCTAGTCTCCTCCCCTTTTTAAAAAAACTTACACTGATTGTAGCTACGGTGACCATAAATCCTACTTTGTCTGAAACAGTCCTGCAATAACGGATAATATCCTCCTTTCCTTTTCAAAAGTAGTCCAGCCCAAATTATATAGGCCTCCTTGGGATATAATAAAAGTTGGTAGGAATGAGTGTTTAGATGCATGAGTTCTGGCCTCAGACAGGCAATTCATGGCTCTGTTACTTTCACGCTGTAGGACTCTGGAAAAATTGGTTAATCCCTACAAGTCCCAGTTTCCTCAAGTGTAAAATGAGACTTCATTCTTTCAACAAATGTGTGTGAGTGCTTACAATACGCCAGGCACTGTTTTAGGCACTGGGGTGAAAGTATAGATGTCAGTGCTTTTACTGCTGAGGGAGACAGCAAAAGAACAAACTGAAAACATACCTTTAATATTTCTGGTGGGAGAAAGTAAATCTATGTGACAGAGGGGTGGGGGGAAGAAGGGGTCAGGGGAGGGCTGTGTTCAGAGAAATTTGAACAAGGATCTCAATGGAGTGGCAGATTAAGCTATATGCATCCTTGTTAGAGGGAAAGGCAAGTGCAAAAGCCCTAAGGCAGCAGCCACTTTGTGGCACAAAGGCCAGTATGGCTAGAAAGGAACAGGGGTACAATGATAGGACAAGCGGCTGCAAAGCTGGGAAATGCAGAGTAGACTTCTCCTGGAGTTGCTATGATGAGTAAATGAGGTGATATATTTAAACGTATTAACTCAGGACTGACATATACTATGTGCTCAATAATCAGTCCTTAGTATTATTTTTTAAATGTTTTACATGAACTGTTAAAGATCACTTGCAATATAGTGTGTATGTGTACACATCCAAAACCAATGAAATATTTAGTTGTTAGATAAAAACAAAGATTTTCTTCTCTCTTTCTAGATGGAAATACAGGTACGTCTGTCTCCATATTTTGAGAATTCATGGCAGGAATTCCTCAGAAATCCTCTTCTGTGCTCCTACCGAGAAACGCTATTTCCAACTTCCATTTTGCCCTCTTCAAAGAACTAGTAAACAATGACATGTAAAACAAAGGAGATGGACGAGAAGAAGCATCCTTACGTTGTATCGAACATCTAGGCCACTGTAGCTTAGGGGCTGCTTCTGCTGCAGTCTTAGGTCTCCATTCACATATAACTGGGACCCCGGAAGAGCGAAGGAGGATTGGAGAAATGCCATGCTCTGCATCACGAATGTAGACATCCTCTGAAATCATTAGATGTAGAGACAGTATTAATTTCGGTCAGATCTTAAGGGATCTGGGTTTTAAGCGCCACCTGTCTGTGGTTGAAGCCTAGTGGCTCCTCAGATACCTGGCTTAGCTATGCAGGAAGCATTCTGCCCAGAATGCTCTGAGCTATCAATAGCTTGTACAAATTAATATGACTCTAATAAAATACATTTAATCTGCCTAAGTTAAACCCCAAACTACACCTCAGAAAAGAGCCTTTTCCTACAGTTCGGGTTTTCCTAGAAATCAGAAAGAGGGCTCTGATCCATTAAAAGACAAAAGGAAGAGAACAGGCTTCCCTCGGGAATTGACTTACGTGCAGTTGGTAGGAGAAAGTCAAGATGAGTTGCACACCAAGAACATGCTCCGTGGACTGCAGTGGGAGCTCCAGTTTAAAATGTAACATGTCCATTTTCCCATCCTGGTTCCTGTCTTCTTCTCTAGTCTAGGAAACCCAAAGGAGGGCCAGTGACCCTGGTCCTTATTAAGTCAGGTAGAATCCACATCCCGGTTGTATATACACAAAGACCCGTTGTTCTGTTATACACAGGTATTATCTCCCTCATCAAAAGAAAAAGAGAAAAATAAATATGTATAAGTGGATCAATATTGGAAAAAGACACAATCTTCATACTTGTGCTTCTCAAATATTCAATGGCCGCACTGAATGGGAATTTGAAGGGGCAATAACAATAAACATCTGGATGGCATTTTTCTTTTTCAGTTGTCTCATCTGACATTTGTTTGTTTTGTTACTGGCATCTTCTGAGTTTGTATGGAAAATTTAAATAGCACATCAGAATTGTCTTCTAAATACTAATTAGAATTGTCTTTCTAATACTAATTATTTTGCATTCTCCAGACTCAGCAAAAAACAAACACACACACACAAAACCCCACCAAGCTCTATTTATACATACTTCAACCACAAGTATCTTTGCTTCAGATTCTCGATGTTGGACCTCATCTCATTACTGTCAGCACTTTAAAGCCTAGTGTATCTTTTAGTACCAATCAATAAAATGAAAAAGGAAGCTCTGGAAAATCAGTAAGCCATTAAAACTACACAGATACTTTATAAATTATGGACATGAAAAGTAGGGAAAACAGATCTTAAGAGGGAAAAAGACAAATTACAGCTCATAAAAACACTGGTATCCAGTCTTGCCATCTATAGTCTTGTCTCATAGTGATCCTAAAATGACTAGCAGGAAAGGATGGTTACTGAAATGTGATCACTGCTTCCTTGACATGATTCCTTGGCACAATTCTGGATCTTGTTGCTACAACTGATCCTCTTTCAGTGTAGGTTCCCAGAAGGATTTTACTGTGGTGTGTCAGCATTCCCATCTGAATTCTCCATCTACTGATTCATTTTTATTTCCACCAATACCATTATGCAGTGAAGAGATTCTTTGTTTTTATGGAGATATCTCAGTTTTCAGAAACTTTAATTGTTTCTTTCCATCAGACAATAATGTCCTTATCCTAGAACTTGTTATAGAGAAACCTGCCCTCTCTCTTCTGTTGGATACTATTTTCTCTGTCCTGTTCCATCAGCTTTGTGGGTACAGTGGAGGGATATCTGTTTCCAGGGATGATGATCAAATTACTTAGGCAATTATGATTAGAATAGAAAAGAGGCTTCCTTGTCCTTCTGTGAATCTTCTTCAATTGGTATCTGGGAAGACTTGGAAGACAAAGTTGGGTTAACTCTCTGGAGTGATCCATGCCTTCTGCATCCTTAGTGTTAAACAGAAAGGCGAAGATCAAATGTCTTAACTTGTAAGTGAAGATAGTGGCCAGGAGGGAATTCCCAGAAGAATACAGACTCCAACACAGTGTGGGAGGGAGAGAAAAGCAATTCATTTGACTTTGAAAATGAATTTGACTAAGCAGAGCAAGTCTTATCCCCATTGTTATAGATGAGAAAATCGAGTCTCAGGGAGGTGAAGGGATTTATTGGGTATGACTAGTAATGGTAAAAACCGGACTTGAAACCACATCTTTGACTTCAGGTTCGGTTCCTTCCATAGCTAAAATGTCCAGGCAAAACAAAACAAAACAAAACAAAAACAAAAGCCCAAAAACAACTCAAGATATTGGGTAGGACAAATATTTTTGCAAAAGCCAGTGTCAAAAGTATAAGCCTATATACTTGTTTGTGCACACACTTTGACTCAAGGTTCAGAGAAGACAGAGATTTGACATAGCACCGTAATTAGCATCTACTTGTTAAATTCACTCATTAATCTGTCAAGTATTTTTTGAGGACCTACTATATGTCAGGCGCATAGTAGGTGGTAGGAATAGTTCAGGTGCCACAAATATAATGGCAAACAAAATAGACCAAGTTCCCCGCCCCTGCCAAGGGAGCTTATATTCCTGGCCAGGAAGGCAAACTATAAATCAATAAACAAGTAAATACATACCAATATCAGGTAACGATAAGTGCCATAAAGAAAAATGAAACAGTCTAAAATTAGTAAATCACTAGAGTAAATTTTTTTTAATAGAAAATGTTTACAGAAAATATTCAAGACGACCAGACTGTTGGAAACCTGAAGGAAGTGAAGTTAGGAGGCATGGAAATATCTGTGGAAGAGGGATCCGGGCTAACAAAGTGAACATGCACTGAGTAAAAGCGGGTCAGTGTTTCTCAGAGTGTTACCAGGCTGGTGCAGCTGAGCGGAGGAGTGAGACAGAGAGTAGTGGACGAAGAGGGCTGGGAGACAGCCATGGGGATGAGAGAGACACGAACGGTGCACTTTCCACAGTGACCCACCACCAAAGTTAGAATCTCACTCCTCTAAGGCCGGCAAGTTGGGCTGCATTTCTTTGCTATTACTTGGACCATTAATGAAATCAATTATTTAATTCCATTTAGTCCAAACCAATCTTAACACGTGTATCAGCTATAAAGGCAGGCATTCAAAGAGTTAATACTTCTTTAGCACAAGTTCAAAGTTACTATCTAAAATCAAGTTGGTGTATCTGGCTAAGATAATTCATAAATCACACCATAACCTTATTTCTATAAGGTATACATGCAATTTGGAACAATGTTTATATCCACTGATTGTTCCATCTGATCCCATTGTATAACCGAGGAGAGAGATATTCTTATTAGTAATAATTAGAGACAGGTACTATATCATGCTCTTTATATAGACAGTTATATCGAGGCTGAGAAAGGATATGGAACCCGATGACAGGATTGGGTATAGGATTTAGGTTTGCTGATTTCTGATTTAGTGCTCCTCTGTAATAGCTCACAAGAACTGTAATTTCAAAGATTTCTGGTGGTTTAAGGAGGATAATCCTTTACAGATATATGTGAAATCAATACTAATATGCTAGATAAGAAAAATATGCCCATTGTTGGGTTTAGTCAGTGCATATCAGTCTATCTATATGAATCAGAGAAACAGAAACTAGCCCTGGCTAGTGTGGCTCAGTGGATTGGGTGCTGACCTGTGAACTGATAGTTCTCCTTTTCGATTCCTTGTCAGGGCACATGCCTGGGCTGCTGGCCAGGTCCCCAGCTGAGGGGTGTTGCAAGAGGCAATGGCAGATATATCTCTCACACATTGATGTTTCTCTCCCTCATTTTCTCCCTCCCTTCCCCTCTCTAAAAATAAATAAATAAAATCTTTAAAAAGGAAAACAGAAACGAAACAGTTATTTTAACAGAGGACTAAAAAGGTGAAAAGGAATGCTGTGATAACATAGAGATGGTAACCGCCAGAAGCAGCTCCTCTGGTGCCTGACGCTGGAGCAGGAAGGGAAGGGGCTGGCATTACCTGAAGGAGTTGGGACTCAGAACTCAGGAAGGGAGTGCTGCCCAGCTGGCTCTGGTACTCCTAGAGCTTGTAGGGGGAACCCACTAGAGGGAATCAATAAGGCTGGAGGAAAGACTTACTCCTTCCTGTTTGTATCACCCCAGCAATGGTTCTTCACCTTGGCACTGGCAACTGGTTGCAGTTTCCTTTTTTTCCTATTCCCAGAACAAGGCTCATCATGCCTCCTACTGGCAGAGCCTAACAGGGAATTAGTGGCCAGAGGAGAATGTGGTTTTCAGCATCTCAGTGTGAGCATCACAAAGCAGAGGGACAGGAGGGTGGATCTGGAGCTGAGACAAAACCTAAAAACAACACTCGATCTGACTGTAAGAGTTGCTATAAATTTAAGGAGTGTAATGGTTTCCAAATGCCCTGACTTGCAATATTTTTCCCATCAAGGATTCTACAATATCTCATGATTTGTTTTCAAACCCATCATTCTTTTGAGTCACATTCTTTTATTAAAGGTTAATTTCCTAGTTTATACCAGTGTCCATTTTACCATGTATTTGTCATCATTGAGTGTTCCATTTTTTTCTTTTTGTGCTAAAAACACTCTTTGGGTCTCCTGCACAGAAGGGACCACTATTTCAGGGCTCCTAGATTCATCAAATTCTTGCTACCTGTATTTCAATGAATCTAAGATACATACCATCAATTATGAGATGCACCATTATTTTATGCACCAGTAAGAAAGGAAAAATAATTCCAATTAAACTATGACACAATGTTTCTAATCACTTAGAGCGTTTATTTTAGACTTATTCAGAGTTCTTTAGTGCGCTCTCCACACACCCACGCCTTTCCCTTCCCTCTGTTCTTCCCTCTCAGGTGAGCATCTCCTAAATTCTACGTGATCCTGTGAGACTGGCAACCACGGGAGCAGCAGCAGCTCAGCGCCCAGGCTGACCCCTGACCTGTCTCCAAGGCCCCTTTTCTCTGACTCTCCAGCGAGCTGACAGCAACCCCACCTTGGCTTACTTCTTTCCTATGACATTTCCAGAGCCAAAGCAGCCCCGCCTAGTCTCTCCCCTGTTGCTTCTTCTGTCCTAAGCCCTTCCTTAATTTCCCTGTCTCCAGCTTTAATAAACATACTCTCAAACTGAAAAAAATAAAAAGAGCTTTTAAAAAGACTTAGGCATATTTATATCAGATATACTCATGCACACAGAAAATTATAAGTAAAATAAATTGATCCAGGGGTTCCTAAAACTTCTTTATATCATGATTCTTTCGAATCACTTTCTGACTCAATGATATTCATATTTTTCTACGCAATTTTGTCCTTTGTGCAATCAAGCACATTGGTGATAAAGCATTTTTAAAAGTTCCATAAAATCCACTGGTCGGGGCTCTTGAGCAGGCTTTGTCATGTGTGGAGCTGGACTATTTTGAACTGCCTCTTGAAGTTTCTGTTACCACTCTCCATTTGGCTCTTAGGGGTTAAAATAATAGTATTTTACTATCTTACTATTTTGTCAATTATACCTCAATAAAGCTGAAAACAACAACAGTTGTCTTGGTCTCTGGGGTTTTCTTTCATGTTACTGATGTCCCTTCTAAAACCTTCAGTGCTGGCACTTTTGATGTTTGCACACGTGTAGGCAATGAGGACTATGCCACCAAGCCTGTCTCCTGGCCAACAGATATCATAGGCAGGATGATACCATAGGCAGGAAGATGCACTCTGATTTTGGATATGTAAAAAAAAAAAAAAAAGTGCCTCAGACACATGGACTCTCCACTCATCTTCCTATAGCCTTCGGCCTCGATATTCTCTGGGTTCACAGATGCCTTAAAGAGCCAGGTCAATCTCACTGAGGGAAAAGATCGAGCAGTGTTTTTTTCTTCTCTCATTTGAAACAACAAGAAACTCGACTTTTAAAGGATTAAAAACATAGGGACTTTAGAGATGCTGTCCAAGGTAAACTGACCAAAGCAGAAGCAAGGTCATTTCTGACTTCTGAGGCATTTTCCCAAATTAGCAGCAGAAAAGCCACCTCCCAGCATTTAGTCAAACTTTGATCTCAAACCACTGCTTCCTTGGCTTCCTGGCTGTTTCTTCGTTGGGCTGTAGTCAGTCTAGGTTTATGTTCAGAGACAGAAAAGTATTTTGCTGCAAGAAGAGTTTAAGATATGGAACAAAAAATCCTTGAGCTCAGCCAGGAAGGCGGCAAATCAGTAACAGAGAAAGACTGTAGATGACAAGGTCATGCATCACTTACAGACACCGGCCTAGAGTGGAGGGGGGAAAAGACTAAGGAAAATGAGCTCTGGTTTTGTGTTTTAGGGTGCAAAACTGTCTGGTATTAATGAGGATTAAAACTTCTGGGCACCATAAAAATAAGAGGTAGTCTTGTGCCCTGGTCAGGTAGATCAGTTGGATAGAACATGGTCCCGATACGCCAAGGTTGCAGATTCAATCTCTGGGTAGGGCACATACAAGAATCAACCAATGAGTGCACTAATAAAAGGAACAACAAATTGATGTTTCTCTCTCAAATCGATAAATAACAATTTTAGAAAAAATATAATAAAGATTAAATTAAAAATATTTCAAGTAATAAAAGGCAGTCTAGGCTTTGCAGATTTAAAATTAAAACACACGCACACACACCAGAAGCAGGGGGAACATAGGCAGCGTCTCAAGGGAGCGGTTTCTGGTTACAGAGATAAGAGGCTAACTCGCAGTCCAACCAGGGAGTCAACCAGTTGTGGTAGATGAACAAGTGAAAAGAACAAATAAGGAAAACCTAATGCTATGTACTTGTTATTAGGATTATTTTAAGTTTTCATGATTATTTCTTAGATTCAAGTAACCAGAAGAGTATGATTGAGAGGAATATACAAATGTCAAAACACAACAAAATACTGCTACTCAAAGTTTAAAAGACAGGGAATGCTAATCTAAAGTACAATTAATATGTTAAATGTCTGTTTGTTTGGAATTAAAAAAAACAAAACTTTTGTTTACACTTTGAGAAAGGAAACGTGCACATGGAAGGTAAGCATACCTCGATACTGGCCTTTCATCCAGTCACCCTTCCCCAAAAGCATTATAATCTCAAATAAGAATAACAATGGGCACCATGTCATGATTAGTGAGAAGCTATTGAAAGAAATTTGCCTCCTACTCCAGTGCTATTTTTAAAACCAATTAAAAAGTCCTGATCATTTAAAGAATCACAGAGTTCAACAATGCATGTTACAAAACCCAGCAGAATTCCACCTTCATGGCAAATGTTTTCATCTCATTTCAGGTATTCTCTGTTGACTTCCCACAAGGTCAGATAAAGATTTAGTTTTCTTCCCCACAACATCCCCCAGCCCCCACCACAAACACACACACACACACACATACACCATCCCACAGACAAGAGTTAAACTTTCATTTGACTATGTAAGTCTTATTCACAACTAATTACCTTTCTAACTTATTTCTTACTTTTTACTTCTCTGGAGTTAATAATTATTTTATTTCCTTGCTTAGTTTTCGATGTACTTTCAAATTTCAACAAACAGATTCTATTGAAATTCCTCACAATTTGATCTTTATTCAAAATCTTGTTTACTGCAATATTCTAATAGTGGAAAAGGTGAAAACAAATCAAATATCCACCAACAGGGAACTGGTCAAATCCATTACAGTTCTGTGTCATGAAATACCTTGTAGATCTTAAAAAGAATAATTGGTTAACAAGTATTGATACATGTACCAAACTGAGCCTTTAACCTTATGTCAGATATACTGGTAATCAGAAAAATATAAGAATATTTAAAATAATTAGAAAGAAGTAATCTGAATCATATTTTGTTTGTAGTTATTCACATAACTAATCGAGTTTAATTTTTTTTCCATTTTATATAGCTGCTGGAAAAAAGTCTGAAAAAAAATTTTTTTTCAGCTACACAAGTATGTCTTGCTGGTCAATCATCTCACGGATGTTTACAGAGATTCAACTTCAGAAGAAGGAAAACCAGAATTTTCATACTTCTAAAGGAAAATGTTTTCCAAAAAATGAGCGGAAAGGGAGTGCTTGTAAAGGAAGCACTCACTTACCTGAAACAAATACTAAATTACAGACAGTAAAATACTTCATTTTCATCCTGGTCAGCTGCAGGATG
>PVJD01013711.1:0-32616 GCA_004026545.1 Mormoops blainvillei | reverse complement strand
TTTCCTCCCAGGCCAAATAGCCAAGGCTCCAGCCTTGAGGGGAGCGCTCTCAGAAGAACCAGCAAACAAAAATGTCAGTCTCTTGGCTCTCGAGATTCAAAAGAAGAAGTACGGCTATAAGATTTGAAAGAATATGTACATAATTCAGTGTGCTTTCCTAACTCTTCTCCCCCCTAGCCCCGCTAACCCCTGCAACCTGTTAATTCCAGCAGTAAATTCTGAATGATCCCATGGTAAGGTGGCCTGGTCCCTGCAAATCAGCCAGCAGAGAGCCCTGTGGAGGCCAAGATCATGTCATGCCCCAAGACCATGTAGCCCCCACTCAGTTAAAATCAAGAATTTCTTTTCAGCCCTGGCTGGTGTGGCTCAGTGGGTTGAGTGCCTGACTGCAAACTGAAGTGTCACCGGTTCCATTCCCCAGTCAGGGCACATGCCTGGGTTGCGGGCCAGGTCCCCGGTTGGAGGCGTGTGAGAGAGCCGATGGATGGATCGATGTTTCTCTCCCTCTTTCTCCCACCCTTCCCCCTCTCTAAAAAACAATCTTTAAAAGAAAAAGAATTTCTTTTTGAAAGATACCAAATACAGAATGGAAAAGTAAGGGGGAGGGAGAAAGTAACTTCACAGTGGTGAAACCTGATAAACTACCTCAGCTAGGTGATCAAGGTCAATATCAGCAGTGACAAACCATGTTGACACTGTGTACCCTGGATATGATGTGATGAAAACGGCACTTTACCTCTATGGCTTTCCTCCCCAAACCTATAACCCCAGTCTAATCATGAGAAAAACATCAGACAGGTTCCACTTGAGGTACATCCTACAAAATACCTGACCAGTACTCCTTAAAACTATCAAGGTCATCATCAAAAACAAGGAAAGTCTGAGAAACTGTCACAATCAAGAGGAGCCTAAGGAGACGTGACAACTAAATGTAATATGGGATCCTGCAACAGAAAAAGGAAGTCTGAATAAAGTATGGATTCTAGGTAATTATGATGTATCGATAGTGGTTCATTAACAGTGACAAATGTGCCATACTAATGTAAGATGTTAATAACAGGCAAAACTGGATATGAGGTATATGGGAACTCTCTGTACTATCTTCTCTATTTTTCTGTAAATCTAAAACTATTCTAAAAACAGTCAATTAAAAAATACCATAAAGTGAACATACAAGCCACAAAATGGAAAGAGATAAGTAGTTTCAAAATATGTAAATCATTACAATAAATCAATAACAAAAAGAAAACATGATAGAAAAATGGGTGGCAGACTTGAGCAGGTTCTTTACATAAGAGGAAATCCAAAAGGCCAGTAAATATATACAAAGATGCTTAACTTCATTAGTTGTTGGGGAATGCAAATTTGAAACCACGAGGTACCACAACACACCACTAGATTGGCAAAAGTTAAGAAGTCTGAATTAAGAAGTCTGACCGTGCCAAGTGTAGGCAAGGATGTGAATCAGCTGAAACTCATAATATGCTAGCAGGAATGTAAATGGGTGCAACAATTTCTGAAAACATTCTTTATCTCTTAAATGTTCTGTATCTTGACCTGGGTGGTGGTTACATGGGGGTTATACATAGATGAAAACACAACAAGCTGTTCACTTAAGATTTGTGCATTTTTCCTAAAGATAAAGATATACGTGCCCTGCTTTGACTGGTGTGTCTCAGTTGGTTGGGCGTTGTCCCACAAAGCAAAAGGTCACCAGATCAATTCCTGGTCAGGGCACATGCCTAGGTTGCAACCCAGGCTCGGTCCCTGGTAAGAACGTGTATGAGAGGCAACTGATCAATGTTTCTCTCTCACCTCAATGTTTCTCTCCCTCTTTTTCTCCCTCCCTTCCCCTCTCTCTCCTAAAAAAAAAAATGCATACCTTATAACACAGCAGTTCCATTCGTCCATTCCTTGAAATAAAGGCTGTGGGAATATGCACTTACATGTACCAGGATGCATGTCAAGAATGGTCATCATAGTGCTGTTCATAATAGCCTAAAAGTGGAAGCAATTTAAATGTCCATTAACAATAGGATGGAGAATAAATTATGGTATATTTCACACAATGGGATGGTGTAACACAAAGAAAAGGAATAAACATAAATCATATGTATTCTATATCACATACATCACATCTATTACATATATCATATATTATATATCACTTATATATTATGTTATAGTATATAAGTATAAATAAATGAAAAGGATGATTCTATTTACAGAATGTTCAAAAACAGGCAAAAAGAAACTATATCGCTTAGGGATAAACATAGGTGGTCAAAGTCTAAAGAAAAGCAAGGAAATTATTACCATAAAACTCTACAGAGCAGTCACCGGCAGGGTGGTGGAAAAGAGGATGTGTCTGAAAGGGACATGTAGAAAGATTTAGGATGCTGGTCATTTCTTGACATAAGTGGTGGTTGTCACGCTAGTGTTCATTTCATAATTACCCATATTCTGAACAATGATATCGGATGTTATATTTTGCAATAAAAAGGTTTTTAAAAATCTAGTTTGAATCTTGAAAAGGTGCATCTCCCTTTGACTTGGCAGGAATTATTTGTAGGTGATTTGCATTTATATTTGGAGACTCTTGCATTTACAAACATGTCTTCAGTGAGTGTGGAAATTTCCAAAGAAAGGCCAGTGTTGTGGCTGGCATGTTAGCAGCTGTCTTCCGGGAGATCTTAGAGATGGTAGCTACCATGGGAATTCACCACAGGGCACAATCCAAGCCTCAGCCATCCAGCCCGAGAACCCCAGTTCCATCGGTGTCCCAGAGTGACTCTGACTCTGTGATACTGACCCCAAACCATACACTCATAAGATCTTGATGTTGCAAAGAGCATTTTGTTCATTTCCTCATATAATTTGATAATTATATAGCTCATATAAGTATGTGATAGTCTGTGTATTCATGTCAACCCGATTAATGTATTCTTTCCTAAAATGCAAGAGACACAAGCATCCTACTTACTGAAAATCATCTTGATTAGGCTCTGCTATACCCTCCCCACAGCCCAAACTACCCACGGCCACAGCCACACCTCCCAGGCAGGCTGGATATTTGTGTCAGACTGACAGAGCACTGCAATAAGCCACCTTTTGGGGTGACTGCAGTCACCCTATACTTCTCCATTCATGAGAGTTTCTCACCTGCTTCCCCGGCCCCTATCATGTTTGGTTTCCTAATTAAACCCGAGTGACACAGAGAGCAATCTTATTTCTAAGTTTTAGTGGGCACTTCATCTCATTGAGCCACTGGATACTGAATTCTGTGACTTTGGGATAGTTCTCTCCAATCCCCCTGAAAAACCTAATGGAAAGCATGACGTCCTCTGAATCTATGATTATAGAAGTCAGAATATTTGTTATTTCTGAGGGTCAGGGACGTAAACTGAGAAGGGGCACAAGGGAACTTTCTGGAGTGATGGAAATGTTCTGTATCCTGACCTGGATGGTGGTTATGTGGGGAATATACTAGATGAAAACACAACAAGCTGGTTACTTAAAATTCGTGCATTTTACCCTACAGAAATTATACCAAAGAAGTTTTAAAAGTTGAGTGTTCTCAGTTTGGTCCTAGTGGATGAGCATATTTAAACTAACATGAACAGAAGTCTATTATGTATTTAGTTTGTTTATTCACTGACTCATTCATTCATTCATTCATTCATTCATTCATTCATGTATCCAGTGTTGTATGTTTGCAATGTGCTCTGAACTCTACTAACTTGGAGCTGAACCTTGGAGAAATTGTTAAGAATTGATGTCCCACTTGAAGGAGGAAAGAGAGGGGAAAAGTTTTTCATACGGTTCATTTCCAAGTTAGCCAGGATCTGTGATCACCAAGCGCACTGTAAATGCACATCACTGGTTACATGAATGAATGAATGAATGAATGAACAAATTAACAAATGATGGCATTTATTTATACTTGAAGAATAAAATGGAGGGAATCTGACAGTGAAGTGATCACAATAATTTCAATTTCTGGAAAATTATGAAGGCAAGAACAAAGCAAGGCTATCCTCCTCAACCATTACTGTTTTCATGACAGTCACCTGAGCGGGCCCTTGGTCCTCTGTTCCCTCCCCCTGCCCCCATCAATTCCCCTTCTGTCCTTTCTGCCTTCCCCATCCTGTTTTGGACCCATAGTCTACCCTCATCATTCTTTCTCTTAACCACACCCTGATTCACTCTTTTCTTAGGTCTTCTCCTGGAACTACTGGGCAAAACCCCAATCCTGCAACCATATGGCTACCCACCTTCTCCTCCTATAATGGGCTGCTGATTGCTTTTTTGGAAACTCGTCCACCTCAGGGTTGACTCCCAGCTGGGTCCTCAAACCTTTCTGACCGTCTTTTCTCCTGACCTAATCACTGCCTCCTCCTTTACCCCCCACCCCCACAACTATTTAAAGTTTCCAGAAATGTCTTCAAGCCCCTAGCACCCCCCAACCCCCTTGGGAGACCCCACTCCTAGCTCCAGCCAGCTGTTGGGCATCCACCTTGCTGACCATAAGAGAAAAGAGTCTAGACTCAGGAGCTGAATTGGTTATCGATCCATTACCAGTAGCTGGAAACCAAATCTACTCCCTCTACTCTCATAACCCCTGAAGGGCACTTCCCCTTCTTTATGAATGTGATGACTTACAAATGTAAAATCTCCCATCCCCAGATACCGTCCCTCCACCACACCAGGAACCCTGCACACACACAGCAGCCCGCAGGGGCGTCTTGCACTGACTCATTCTCTGCCATTAGTGAGAGTCATGAGGGGAGCATCTGAGCCTGGGTTTTCACTGTCATTGACCTCGCACGTAGCCCCAGCCATGTCTTGAGTTTCCAACGTGTCCTAGGTATGGTTCCCAGGGCTGGGGAGAGAAGGGTGAATCAGACTCAGCCTCTTGTTCCTAACTCACCCAGTATTTGGACCTCTGGCCTGACATTTGTTCTGTCTTTCACTCATTGTCAGACTGTGTCTTGGTGCCCAGTTCAGCCTTCCACTGTCCAGGTTGTTTGCTTGTTGGAGTATACTTTTTTAGTTTAGAATAGTTTTAGGTTTACAGGCGAGTTGCAAAGACAGTACAGAGTGTTCCCACATACCGATACCCAGTTACCTGTGCTGTTTACATCTTATGTTCGCATGGTATATTTGTCACAACTAATGAACCAATAGTAATATATTATTATTTTTTTAGTAATGCATTGTTGTTAACTAAAGCCCATACTTTATTCAGATTCCCTCAGTTTTCACCTAATCCAGCGGGAATTTTGATTCATTTCTTCCCTTCCTCTGTTCCTGAACTTGCCTTGGCCTGGGCATGATGCGCTCGGCTTGAGGCCCCTCCCCTTCTCCACCTCAGCCCTACACCTGCAATGGCAGTGCCAGCAGGTCAGCCTATCGACCCTAAAAGCCACAGTGACATGCAGTTCTGACCTGACACTTCTACCTGGAGGTATCACAGTGTTTCCTGCAACCATTGTGTTCTTCCCTCTTGTACTCATGTTAAGTCTATTTGTATCCATTTCTCCCACACTGGAATAGTTCTATATATACTTGGCTGAATCAGAAATAATTTGGTTGCAAGTAACTCATTCACTCACCTTAAGACCTTGACAAAAACAGGGGTCCTTTATTGGCAGGACCTAAGGATATATAGCAAAAGCGATGGCAAAGGAGCTCATAAGAGCACTGACTTGGTTATCCAGCTACCTGTGTGGCCTTGGAAAAGTTACTTTACCTGTCAGGGCACAATTTCTTTGTCTGTGAAGTGGGGATAATTATAATAGAGGTGTTAACCCCATAGATCATGAGAGGATTAAAGTTAATACACAGAGAGCACGTAGAACAGTGCTTGGCATAGTGAGCGCTCAGTTATCCTTAGCTATGATGAAGAAGAAGAAGAAGAAGAAGAAGAAGGAGGAGGAGGAGAAGGAGAAGGAGAAGGAGAAGAAGAAGAAGAAGAAGGTGGTGATGAGGGTAAGGGTATCTCAAGGAAGAACCAAGGGCTTGGAAGAGCATCAGGAACAGGACGGAAAAATAGGAAAGGACTTTCCTCTCATTCTCTTTTAAGGTTATGGGGCCTCTCTCTTTCCTGCTTTTCTCTTGAGCATTTGATTCCTTTCTCTGTTCTCTGCAGGCGGGACACAGTAGAAAATGAAGCCGAAGTGTCTAGTGCTCCCAAGCTAGGAGATTCAGTGTTTGTGTTCACACTCCAAATTTTTGGAAGTGAGAAACACAGAAGCCCCCCTGTGTCAGGCAACCACCAGGGGTCCCATCACTGTTAGCATGTGTGGGTGCTTTGTGAAGAGCCAGTGATTTGTAGGGCTTCTCCTCCCTGGCTGAGGAAGCAGCAGGTTCTCTCAAAAGAGAATGTAGTAGTTATCTACTACATTCTGCACAATGATATGGGATACCACAAATCACCCCAACACTTAGTGGCTTCAATCAGCAAGAATCATTTATTATCTCTCAGGGTTTCTGTGTGTCAGGAATTTGGGAGCAGCTCAGCTGGGTTGTTCTGGCTTGAGGTCGCTCATGGCATTGCAGTCAGATGGTGGCTGGAGGTGGCGTCATCTCAAAGGCTTCTGCACTGGTCCAGTACCTGGGTTGGGAAGACTCAAGCAGCTGGGACATAGAGGGCATCTCTGTATATATGCATATATTTCTACATTGTCTCTCCACATGTAGTCCAGCATGGCAGATTGAGGGGAATCAGACATCTTACATGGTGGTTCAGGACTCCAAAGGCTCCAATGTGTGTCCAAGAGGGAGAGAAAGCCAGGTGGAAGCTATGGAACCCTTTATGACCTGGCCTCAGGAGATCACTGAGCATCCCTTCCTTGCTCACTTGTTCATCACATCGCTTGCTTGATCAAGGCAGGTAGAAAGATCCGCCCAGGTTTAAGGGGAGGGAACATAGACACCACCCCCATCTGTCAGTGGAGGCCTGCCAAAGTCACATTGGAAGAAGAGCCTTAAGGTGGGATATTTATTAGAGTGGTTATCTTTGGAAAATACATTCTGCCACAGGGGGTTTGGCATACAGACAAGGAGACAATGATCAACATATCTAATATAATACCATCTAGTATAGTTTACCGAAGAATATATTTTTACCCAAGAATATATTGTAGATATTTTGTCACATAATTATTCTTCTGCAACATCTTTTAATAAAAAGTGTTAATTTTTAGCCCCGATCGGTGTGGCTCAGTTGGTTAGGCATCGTCCCATGTGGTGGGGGCATCATTGGTTTGATTTCCTGGTCAGGGAGCATAGCTGGGTTGCGAGTTTGGTCCCTGGTTGGGGCATGTGTGTGTGTGGGAGGTGGGGTGGGGGGGCTTTGATCAATGCTTCTCTCTTATATCCATGTTCCCCTCTCTTTCTGCCTTCCTTCCCTTCTCTCTAAAAATAAATAAATAAATAAAATCTTTTTTTAAAAGTGTTGATTTCAAAAGTTTATGCTATCAAAGTAATGCATACTCATTGTTAAAAATTTCAAAATGCAGAAATGCGTAAAGTACGAGTAGACTTTCCCTTTTCTTTCTCCTAATCAGACTCTCTAGGGGCAACAGTAAGTTCTGTATCTGTCTAGACTTCCCTCTACCCGTATCTATTCAGTCATGTACATGATTGTATTTTATTTTTAATAAAAATAAATCAGGTTATATATTCTTGCTTATTTTGCTTTAAAATGGCTCGGCCATCTTGCCATGACAGGTGGCAGAGATGTGTCATACTCTTTTTAATAGGGGCATAGTATTCTATTGTCTGTCTTATTATGACTGTAATTTACTTTAGAGATGGGCAGTATGTTAGAAATATGTGTTATTTCGTTTAAGATACACTTTCCGTCCTGTCAGCTGCCCTTTACAGGAATTCACACTCTAGGAACTGTCGGCTGCTCCAAGGGCTTTAGGTACTTTTATCTTCAATCAACATCAGATGTTTTACTAATTAGCGAAATGATCGTTCAAGTGAATCTGCACAATGATATTAGAAATGGGCTCTTATTGTTGAATTGAGAAGGAAGTATCCAAGGTATATGGATTGACTGAACTATTTTAGAGACATTTCTCACACTTGTACAAACAGGATGATTGACTCTGGACAGATATGTGACCTGTACTCAGTGGCACCAGCGGCTAGATCTTTAGTGGGGCCTTCATCCAGCCATAAATCTGGACGTTCTCGATGCCTGACACTGCCTGCCTGGTGCCTCCTACAAGGCTAACAGGCTCCTGCATCTACAGTACTGTAGCCGTCACCTCAAAAGAACCTTGCATGCAAGGACAGAGTTCAGTGAGTGCACAGAAGAGATTGTACTCGCTTGTTAATATGTATCCGGCTGACTTGGACCTGGGATCTGCTTTCATTATAACCTGGAAGCAAGGTGGAGAGTAAGTAGGTTCCACCTACCTGGGACCAACGGTGGCTACCCGAGAGCCTTGCTGATCGAATAAATTGTCCTTGGTCAGTTCAATCATAATTTAACTTTCCAAACCTATTTCAACCGACATTTAAAATGCTTCCAGTGTTTTGCCTTTACATGAAATGTTGCAGTACCGTCTGTTTCACAGAATGTTTGCATCAATCCTTTGAAAAATCGCATATTTCATTGTGTGGATGCACCCTGATTTATTAATCTAATTCCTTATTTTTGTCTTTTGGGTTTTGGCAGAATCTAGATCTGAACCCAGGTCTGGTTAAGGCCCAAGCCCAAGTCCTCCCTAGACCGAACTTTTTCAAAGATTGAACCTGGGAGCCCGGAGCTGATTGTGGATGTTGCTCTTTTCCCTGTTCCTGTTGGATTGGGGCTTCCACACCACACCTCGATCGACGTTTCCCCTCTCAGGGGCTGATTAAAATGATTCTCCACCCTCGTTACAGGTATGACTTTCTGAACAAACATAAGAAATGCTGTCGTTACAATCTAATTTTCAAACCCAAGAAGGTGCCAAGATCAGATTGTCTGTATACGAAGTTAAATATAACCTCATGCACTGAGCAATATATTTAACGTCCCAATTAATAATTCAGAGCATCAAATGCAGTGTGGAAAGATATTATGTCTGCGCTGCCTGTCTGTGGGAAAATTTGCTACCTTAACTGCATTATACTCACCTTTCGCCCACCAACCAAAAAGCAAACCAGAGACATTTGCTAAGAGCTGGTAAGCATATATTAATAACAAAGGGCAGGGAGAGTATTATTCTAATTTACCAGTGATAATGCCACTGAATAAACTTTAAATTTCATCTTCTGAGACAATGGAGATTTTGATGTGGATTTTTGCCTTCATTATAGTGTTTTATAGTCGGTATTCCTAAGAACTGGGTCGGATTTTGCATTATGTCTGTAATGTATCTTGGAGTGCCTGATATTTACATTCCTAGGCAAGCAGTATATATAATGCCATCTTAATACTGGAGTTTTAAGTTAGAGGAGATTTTTTTTTTAATTGAAATAACAACTCTCCCTTCCCCCAACATCCTACATATAGTTCAATGTAATTTAATTTTTTTCTAAACGAATTCATGTGTGATTTTCTCTCCTGCAGATTCAGCCTTTCCCGCTCCACACACCTCTTCTCCCCAGCTCCCAGACCGCCAAAAGTAAGTTCAATCTTTTCAGATCCTCCAGAGCATTTTATCATTTTTTATCTTATACAGCAGGGTGCCTCCTTAGCTGGAATTTTAATTTGTTTGTAGGCAAAAGAAGTTGCTTGTGAAAAGCTGTCTGGGTCTTGTTTTTAAGTTTATCTAGTGCAGTGTTATTTGTAATTGGAAAGCATTGCAAACAAGTGTTACCAACAGGAACCAGCCTGGAGTGGGTCTGCCTCAGGCCCGCAGGTATTGTGTGGGTTCTTGGCTTCGTGCAGGAAAGACGTCACAACATGAGTCCAGGTGATTCTGAGAGTATGTTTATTACGGCTGGAGACAATGAAACAAAGGAAGGGCCTAGGCTAGAAGAAGCAGTAAGAGAGAGACTAGGCAGGGCTGCCTTGGCTCTCTAGAAGAATCACGGGTGAAGGAAGTGAGCCAATGTGGAGTTGCTCTCAGCTCACTGGAGAGTCAGAGAAAAGGGGGCCTTGGAGACAGGTTCAGGGGGCTAGCCCAGGACAAGCTGCCGCTGCCCATTGCTCCCCTGGCTGCGAGTCTTGTGGAGTCCCTTAGAGTTTGGGAGATGTGCACCTTTGGGGAAGAAGAGGGGAAAGGGAAATGTGCGGGGAAGGGTGAGGACAGGCTGGGTTCTTGTCTTGAGGGCTTTTATTTTTTTCAGTCTTCACCTGGGGATGTGTTCACTGATTCTAGAGAGAGAGGAAGGAAGAGGGGAGGGGGAACGATCTATGTGAGAAACATAGGATTGGTTCTAAGAGGTCCTTGTGCCACCTCTCTTAGCTATGTAAATGCATAGTGACAGACGGCCCAGGGGAGGGGTATAACAATGATCTGCTTTTGTGGCTGAACTTGGCCTTCCCCTCCCAGTAGGCCTTGGTATGCAGTGACTGTCTCGGGAAATTTGTGCTCAAGAGATGCCTGAGATTACAGGGAACTAGACCTGAGTCCTTCAGTTTTGAGTAGTCTCCCTTCTCCGATGAGTTGAGTTGGTCCCAGTGGGTGTCTGCTGGCCAGAGAGGGGACATGGAACCCTTGGGTAAATGTACCAAGAAGGAAGAAGCTTGGCTCAACACCTTGATGCTGACAGTTAAGGAAGGTGGATTCTGGCCAGGGATGGGGCTGGGCCTGCAAAGCCCCAAGTGTGTTGTAGAAACAAGGGCTGTTTCAAGGCAAAGTACAGCAACACACTTGGAATCCAGCCCCTGGCAGTTTATCCCAGGACTCCCCAGAGGAAGGAGATCGGCCTTCCTTGGAGAGCCCCTGGGGCCTGGACAGGAGCTGGCCTAGGGGTGCATTAGGGCGCTGGGACTGAACATGACCACTGGTACTCATCAGCAAAACTGGGGGCAGCCATGGCAGCAAAAAAAGAGGGTACCCTTTTGGGGGATTGCTCAGATTCTCTAGTTCTTTCTTTTCCAGGTGTTTGGAAGCAGGATTGGGATGGAATTAGACTGGTGTCCTGGATAACTTACATGGAGAGGGGCCCCAAGAGAAACTGGGCTTTTCATTAATCTTGAGGACCCTCAAGCAGTTCATTTGAATATAAGAGACGAAGGGGACCAGAATTTGTCACCCCAAAATATGTCTCTTTGGCATAAGGCCTCTTTTAGGCTGGTTATTTGAAAAAAAAAAAAAAAAAACAGCAGACAGGAAAAACTCTGAAGATGGAATAGAAGTTACCCTTTTGTAAGAGACATTTACATGTATAAGGAAAATCTCCATTTGTAAGGGTGTCTCCCTCTGTATAGCAGGAAGAGGAGGATGACTGAATTTCTAGAAACTCTTTCCCCTTGGAGAAGGCTTTGACCTAAATTTGCATCACAACCGTAGCCTTGTTTAGTGTGCTTTGCCTGATAACCTCCCATAACTGCTTCCCCACTCTCAGCATTTTCTTTTGTCTTTAGCTGCAGGTGGTACTTAACATGATGGTTCCAGCTACTTCTGGACTTCACTCAGTTTTCCTGGGTCTCTCCCATGTATTTAGAAGGTATACATGTTATTAAACTTATTTTTGTTTTTCTCCTGTTAATCTGTCTTTTATTATGTGGGTGGGGAGGCGCGTCTCAGCCAATAACCTAGAAGTGTAGAGGGAAAATTATTTTTCCTTCTCTACAGACCAAGTGATATTAAGGTATCATTGTTAATTATTTTGGGGACGATATTTGTTTTATGTTATGTTTACAAGGATTCCTCCTCTTTAAAAGATACATACTGAAGTATTTGTGCATGAAAGAATATGATGGTTGACAGACATTTGCTTAAAAAAAATCAAAAGGGAGGAAGTGGGGGAAGCAAAAAGTGGGTGGGGCATAGATGAACTGATACGGGCCATAAATTGGTACTAGTTACTCTGGGTGATGGGTACGTGGGGGTTCCTTATATCAGTCGCCTTTTGCCTTTTGTGTAAGTTTAAACATGTTAAATGTTTTTGTCTTTGTTTTTAAAAGGCCACATAAGCTTATTTAACCCCAAACTGGTAAAATTTGTCCTACCAAGATCTACAAGGTGGGGCAAAAGTAGGTTTACAGTTGTTCACATAAAAAATAATATAATAATTAACAAATAATAATACAAGAATAAACTCTTGCCTGGCTGGTGTGGCTCAGCGGATTGAGCACCAGACTGCGAAGCAAAGGGTCGCAAGTTCGATTCCCAGTCAGGGTACATGCCTCGCTTGAGGGCCAAGTCCCCAGTAGGGGGCGCTCAAGAGGCAACCACACATTGATGTTTCTCTCCCTCTCTTTTTCCCTCCCTTCCCCCCTCTAAAAATAAATAAAATCTTTTAAAAAAAGAAAAACTTAAAGAAAAAGAATAAACTCTGTGTTTTGCATACTCACAGCTGTAGATCTACTTTTGCGCCACCCTGTATATAGTGTTTGTTCCTGGACTCCTTGATCGCTTCAACTCTAGTGTCAACTCCCTAAAGTGAAGGGCTTGCCTTACATACCTGTCTCACTGCCTGAGTTTCTTGCTGGGCACATGGAGGCAGCAGAGGATAGTGGTTAAAAGGAAGAGTGCTGGACACAATGCCTGGAGATCACATCTGGGCATGGCCATTCAGTAACTGGCAGGTTATTCAGCTTCTCTCTGCCTCAGTTTCCTCATCTGTGCAACAGAAATAAAGAAAATAATGTATTTTATTTTCGGCCCTGAATGCCGTAACGGCCCTGAATGCCGTTAAAAGGATTAGACAAGATGATATAATGTGGTATCTGATATATAAAAAAACTCAAAAATGATTATTAAAATTAGCCACTCAAAGAGTATTTATTAACCGCGAATGCCTTGATTAGTAAAGGTCTGTGAGAAACAGTATTATTACAAAATCTATAATTTTGTAATTTGTCTTATTTAAAAAAGTATTCAGTGTTTTCTAATGTCCTTAGTTTTCTAAGAGAACTTTGAAATTAGTTAGAATTTGCCATCTTTTTGGTGATTTAACTTCTATTTGGGGTCTCCTTTCCAATAATAATGGATATCCAGAAGAATTCATGCTGAAAATTTGTTATTTACCATTTTTTTTTGGTTATCCTATAGTCTTAAACTTCAAGGATTTCTTTTTTTTTTTAAGATTAGATTTTATTTATTTATTTAGATCCTCACCCGAGGACATGCTTATTGATTTTTTTTTTTTTGGAGAGAAGGGCGAGGGAGAGAGAGAGGAAGAGAAATATCAATGTGAGAGAGAAACATCAATCAGTTACCTCTTGCAGGCACCCCGCCTGGGACTGAAGCCGCAACCCAGGCATGTGCCCTGACCAGGTATCGAATCCACAACCTTTCAGTTTATGGGACGATGCTCCAACCAGCTGAACCGCACCGGCCAGGGCACTTCAAGGATTTCTTAATAAGAAATATGAAGTTTATACCTTTGCCTGATTTATTTTTGAGAAGATTAGACATACCTTAAACATAAAATAAGGATATATTTTTCTCCCATGTTTTGTTAATTAAAAAAATTTAATTAAGACTCAAACTTAGGGGGAGAGGGGAAATGGGAAGTTGCTCATCAATGGGTATAAAGTTGCAGTTATGCAAGATAAAGAAATTCTAGCCCTGATTCGTGTGGCTCAGTTGCTTGGGTGTTCTCCTGCAAAGCAAAAGGTTACCAGTTCGATTCCTGTCAGGGCACATGCCTGGATTACAGATTCCATTCCCAGTCGGGAAGTGTTCAGGTGGTGGCAGATCAATGTTTCTCTCCCACATCTGTGTTTCTCTCTCTCTTTCTCTCTCTACCTTCCTCTCTCTCTAAAATCAATAAACATATTTTAAAAAGAAAAAACAAGACTCAGAAAAAAACTTCAACCCTCCCGCTTTGCTGCCTAAAGGAATTCAGATTTAAAAACCTGCTTCAAGAAGGGAAACTTACTTAGCATAATCACCTTAGCATATTCACTTTCGCTCATATGAGACAGACAGGAAGAAGCCTAGTAAAGTCTGTTTCCTCCCCACTGTCCAGTTGTTTCTGATTGTCTTGTAGGAATTTGTTACACACGTTCCAAGCTTTCTCATCTACCTGTGAATTGACCATTTCTCCATTCGAAATCTCAGGCCCCTGCCCACTTCTCCTTTGTCCAGAATGGCATATAAGCCTGAACTGCCGAATGCGTCTTGGGTCTCATATCTCATGACACCCCTGGCATATATGTCTGCAATAAACTTTGTGTAATTTCTCCTGTTAATTTGTCTCTACTAATTGCATTTAGCCCTGCTAGAAGAAAATGCAGGGGAGAAAAAATTTTTTTACACCCCCACTATATAATACCCCCAATATGGCTCTCAGTGTGGAAGGTACACTGGTGGTTGGCATTCACTGAGCTGTTTTCAAAAACCTATATATTGTCTTTCCTAGACATCCTTCCCAAACCCCCTACCTCAACCACACATACACAAGCTTGGGACCTTATCCCTTCTGAATGACCAGGATAACATCCCCACTCTGTTCTTTGTGCTAGATTAGTCTTCAAAATAAGACAGTGGTTTTTAATGACATTGCTGTCCTTCAAATCATCTAAAAACTTTTGTGTTTTAAAATAACAATAATCATTTTATTATTGTCCCTCATTTTTTCTCAGGGTTAACAGGACACAGCAAAAGGGGGTGAGTGGGAGGGTTAGAGAGGACAAGCCAAATTTTGGAATGAGGGCCGAATTGGCTACCGAAGTGACATGGTAGCCTGGAAGATGCTGGAAAGTAGAGATTTCAAAGAAAAGCCAAGGGACTAAAGATGGAGACATAAACACATGCCTATGTTTTTTTTTTTTTTTATGTTCTGTAGTCATGTTAGGCAGGTGTAGTGATTTTAAAACAGGTTTGCAAGTCCTTTGACACATTAAGAGATGGAGTCTAGTTCCTCTCCCTTTGGACATAGGATGGCCTTAGAGATGTGCTTGTAATGAGTAGAATTTGGTAGAAGCAATGCTGTGAGACTTTCAGGACTAGATCACGAGAGGCAGTACGACTTCTTCTTGATGCTATCCCTTTTGAAACACATGTCTTTAGAGCCCCGGGCCTCATATAAGAAGTCTGGTTACCCTGAAGTCTGCATGTAGAGAGACCATATAGGTATATTGGGACAATGATGAGACCAGCAGTACCGGCTGCCAGCTGTGCCGAGACTTCTCAGCCAAGGCATTGGACATGTGAGTGAGTAAGCCTTCAAGATGTCCCTAGCCGCAGCCTTTAATAGAAAACATATAAGATGTTATCCCCAACAAAGAATATATATTCTGTTCAAACTTTATAAAAATTAACCAAGACAGCCTTCAAAAAAAAATCTGAAATTAGAAAGTAGAATTGGAAAGTAACAAGGACAAATAGCCCAAATAACTCTATCCTCCTGGAGATTTGAAAATATCCTTCATTTCACATAAATCAACAAGAATAAGCCAATATTTTATCTAAGAATGGGAAGATGCAGTGTTAATTTAATGATGACCAAAGAGGCATCCTTAAAATTGGGAGAGGAGTACTCTAAGATGGAGTATATGAAACATTTTTTAAAATCAATCAGAAAAAAGTATTATGTAAACACTCTAATTCAGAGGTTCAGTGACCCAGCTTCTTTTTACATTCATGCTCTGCCCTCCTCAGTTGTTATTGCCTCCGTTCATGCTAACAAACTGGCTGCATCAGCTCCAGGCATACCATCCTCATGCTGCAACCCAAGGTCACAAGAGAGGAGTCATATCTTTTTCCTTGTGTTCCTTTTTGAGTAGAAAACCTTCCTAACCTTCCTGGAAGCCTGCTAGCAGACTTCTCCATCTTAATCATTGGCTAAAACATCATTGTGCTTCCTTTCCTGAACCAATCATTGGCAAGGGGAACAGAATTATTGCCTTTGGCTTTAATTTGTCAGCATTCGCCTCTGGGCTGGGGAAGGGTCCAGCTTCTCCTGAGTCACAAGGCCCTCCACAACTGAGTAAAATCTCTGTTTTGTAAGTGATTGGGTAAGGGACCAGTAATGTCTGTCATAACCTACCACTAGAGAGACTACCATATGCATCAAAATACAATATATTCCCTTTCTTTTTAAAGTTCTTCATCTGTTTGAAGGAATAAAACTCTCAAGTATTAATAAATGTATTAAATAACATGACTGAATAAATTAAACTTTTAAATCCAGTGAACTTAAAATTTTCCTGAATATTTTGGTACCATACATAGACAGTACAATTTCAATTTCAAATTCTAACTCTATATCAGCTACATATTTTAAGTTAGTGTCACAGTACTATTACATACTCAAATGGGCTAAATCTTCTTAAACATTACAAGTATATAAAATGCCCGATTTGCTCAGATTTTTTACAGGAAAATATGGGCTACTCCTAAACATTTCTAAATTTTATTAAAAATCTTCCTTGGCTCAAAGGATTGACCCACTAAGGAACATGCTTATCATCCCAGTGAAATGAAGTTACTTTTTGGCCACACATGAGCTCTGGAGCTGCAGAGAGCCGGGCAATTCCTTTCACTTCCACTAAGGAAACTGCTATATCATCTCTCAGCATGCTTGAGGTTGCAAAAAGAACATGCTTGACATTTATAGTTGCTATGTCAATGCTTCTATAACTTCAAGGGGTGATCATGGGCCCCTGGCATTATACCTAATTTTTCAGTCTTTTCTTTTAAGTCTGCAAGCCCCATTCCAGGCTAAGTAAGGCAATTGATTCTTTTTTTTTTTTCTTTTTAAAATTTTATTTTAACCATTCTTTAAAAAATGTATTGGCGTTATGCTGGTGAATTACATTATACAAATTTCAGGTGCACAACTTTATAATACACCTGTATACTCTATTGTGTGCTCACCACCCCAAGCCTAGTCTCCTTTCAGACAATTGGTCCTTTATTTCTTTGACTCTTAAAAGGTGTGTACATATCTTCCTGTCTAGGTCTAAAGAACTTTGAACTTTACAGGAATTCTGCATTTTTTCCATGGTCTAAGGACAACTCAATACTTCCATATATTAAAATGATATTTAACTGAATTCTGGAAATCTCACATGGTTTTGCCTGATTTGTGATCACTGTACCTAAGGTCTATTCTACTGGTATTGAATACCATCGGATTATGTGGAAAATATTTTTAAATGGTGTATGAATAAGTCCGTGATCAACTACAGTAGATTTAGTGTTGTATCATAAACAAGGAAGAAAACAGGAAGACAGGGAGGAAGGGGTTTGGAGAGAGTGACAGACACGTGGTTTATGCCTGACAGGGCCTCACCATCCAGAAATGGAAGCAGGCTCGACTCTAAGCACACCAGGACAGCTTGGAGACGGGAAAGATGGCCCATGTCTCCTTACAACTACTTAAGGCTCACAGGCAGAGGCGGATTTAACGGTGGGTGCACTGGGCGCGCGCCCTGGGCCCTGACTTCTGAAGGGCCCTGCAAAACCCCAACTTTACACTTTTTTCTAATGACACCAAGTTTGGTTTCATATGTGCAATACATTTATTATATTCAAATTTCATTGAAAATAAAACATTAATAGTACATAATATTTTTTATTTATTTAAAAATATGGTTAACATGTATTTCTATTTTCCGTCTCTCTCTCTCTTTTTTTAAGGGACCCAATATTTTCTTCTGCGCCCGGGGCCTCAACTGACCTTAATCTACTTCTGCTCACAGGGTGCGCTTGCATGGGTGGACAGGCCACCCACCATTCATCTCTGATTGTGGGCTTCTGATTGACCTGTTTCTCTTGCCTTGCAGGAGATATGGGCTTTGCTAGCTGGTCTTCGGCAGGCTTCCTCTGCATGCCATTCCCCTTGTGATCCGTTAGTGTGCTAGCCAAGGGTCATTTGAATTTTCTGTTATTACCCAGGAATATGTGAAGCCTAAAGACAGACAGCCTTCACCTTGCCACAGAGAACCTGACTCATGGGATGACTGCCTGGCGGGCCGCAGGATGATGTGGCTGCTGACCTGAGTTGCCCTTTTCGCGTGATAGATAGATGCAGCTGCTGAAATGCTCCTTCTTGCATCTCAGAATGTCCTTCCGTCTCCTGGAAGTTCATCCTTTAAGGATTTCCTTAAGTGAGGGTCAGTTGCTGGTAAAACCACTCAGTTTTTATTTTCTGAAAATGTCATTTTCATTCTTTTTATTGAAATACAGTTATCTTGGCATAAAACTCTAAGTTGATGGTTATTTTCTCTCAGCACTTTAAAGATAGCATTTGGTGCCAAGACAATTCAGTGACGGGAAGAATAGACTTTTCAACAAATAGTGCTGGGGCAACTGTGTATCAACATGCAGAAGAATGAAATTGGACTCCTTCCTTCAACCGATACAAAAATTTATCAAAACTAAAAATTCTTTTGGTTCAAAGAACACTATCAATGAAGTAAAAAAACCCAACATATAGAATGGGATAAAATATTATATTCCTGATAAGGGTCTAGTATCAAGCATATATAAAGAACTCTTACAACTCAATAATAAAAAGACAACCCAATTAAAAATGAGCAAAGGAGTTCCAGTCAAGATAGCAGTATAGGTACATACAGCTCATCTCCTTGCAGAGCCACATCAAAATTACAACTGAACTATAGAACAGCCATCATTCAGAACCATAAGAAATTGAGCTGAATGGAAGTCCTACAACTACAGAATTAAAGAAGAAAACACATCGAGACTGGTAGGAGGGGCAGAGACGCGTATAGCAGATAAAAATCAGGAGGGATAGGTCAGGAGCATGGGGTCCCAGCCCCACATCAGGCCCCCCAGTCCAGGGTTACAGTGCCAGAAAGATAAGTCTCAATAATTACTGGCTGTAAAAACCAGCAGGGATTAAGGCTGTGGAAGACAGAAACTTCTGGAGTCCCAGGCAGTTCTAAAGGACCTTCACACAGACTTACTTGGAGTCACTCCCTCTGAGCTCCAGCATGGTAGCAGCAGATTAAAAGGCATCAGAGACATACAGGGAGAAATTGACTTGTCTGGCATCAGGGAAAGAGCAGGGGGGCAGCTTTCTCCCAGACAGAAGTGCTGGCAGGGGCCATTGTTCTTTTCCTGAGCTGTCCCCACCCCCAACAGAGCCACAGAGCTGGCAGGAGGGTACCATATCTGAGACTCCATCAACCTGGCTCACAGTATTTGCCTCACCCTGGTAATTCCCTGAGGCCCTGCCCCACCCAACTTGTGGGCCCACCCAAGCTGTTTCCAGTGGTTTTTCCATACTAATGCCTTGTCTTAGCCCATACTTCAGATTTTCCTCAATTCTCTCAACCAAGCAACATCTGGCTTCAGCAAGCCCTGTACCTCTTGTTAAGTGCCCCCAGGCCCAGCACTAGCAGCAGTCAGCCTTGGTTCAGAGCTTGGCCTCACCTGGGCACCTCTAAACCCAGTACAAGTAGCAACCATATGCAGATCACTTTGTAGCTTATGCTGCATGACCCTGGGCAGAACACAGGCCATGGCTGACCTTGGATGTGCCAATAGCAATCAAGGCTCAACTACAACAGGAAGGTATACACAGCCCACATGGTGGGTGCACCTTGAGTACCCAGCTTGGGTAATAGAGGAGGCTGTGCCACTGGGCCCTATAGGACACCTACTACAGTAGGCCTCTCTACCAAGCCCAGGAAAGACATAGCAACTCTACCTAATACATAGAAACAAACACAGGGACGCTGCCAAAATAAGACAAAGAAATATGGCCCAAATGAAAGAACAGAACACAACTCCAGAAAAAAAAACTCAACAAAATGGAGACAAGCAATCTACTAGGTACAGAGTTCAAAACACTGGTTATAAGCAGCTCAATGAACTTAGTGAGAACCTCAACTAACAAAACAAAGTCAGAAACAAAAAATACACTAACTGAAATAAAGGACAATTTACAAGGAATCAACAGTAGGGTGGATGAAACCAGGAATCAAAATTATATCAGTGATTTGGAATATAAGGAAGAAAAAACAACCCATCAGAACAACAAGGAGAAAAAAAATCCAAAAATATGAGGTTAGTGTAAAGAGCCTGTGGGACAACTTCAAGCCTACCGATATTCACATCATGGGGGTGCCGGAAGGAGAAGAGAGAGAGCAAGAAATTGGAAACCTATTTGAAAAATAATGACAGAAAACTTCCCTAACTTGGTGAAGGGAACAGACATACAAGTCCAGGAAGCACAGAGAATCCCTAGCAATATGAACCCAAAGAGACCCACTCCAAGATACATGACAATTAAAATGCCAAAGGTTAAACAACAAAGAGAGAATTTTAAAAGCAGCAAGAGAAAAGCAGTTAGTTACCTACAAGGGCACTCCCATAAGATTGTCAACTGATTTCTCAAAAGAAACTTTGCAGGCTAGAAGGGATTGACAAGAAATATTTAACATGATGAAAAGCAAGAACCTACAACCAAGATTACTCTACCCAGCAAAGCTATCATTTAGAGTCAAAGGACAGATAAAGAGCTTTCCAGGCAAGAAAAAGCTAAAGGAGTTCTTCACCACCAAACCAGCACTGTATGGAATTTTAAAAGGCTTTTAAGAAGCAGAAGAAGAAGATCAAAAGTATGAACAATAAAATGGCAATAAATACATACCTATCAACAATTGAATCTAAAAACATAATAAATAAACAAGCATAACAGAAACAGAATCATACATACAGAGAGCATTTTGATGGTTGCCAGATGGGAGGGGGGTGTGGGGGAATGGGTGTATAGGTGAGGGGATTAAGAAGTACAAATGTGTAGTTACAGAATAGCCATGGGGCTGTAAAGTATAGCATAGAGAATAGAGTAGCCAAAGAACTTATGTGTATGACCCATAGACATGGACACTGGTGTGGAGATTGCCTGAGTGTGCATGTGGGGGGGTGGGTGGAGGGGTACAAAGGGGGAAAAACTGTGACAACTGTAATAGCATAATCAATAAAATATAATTAAAAATAAAAAATAAAATTAAAAAGAACTAGGCAAAGGATTTGAATAGACATTTCTCCAAAGAACATATACAAATGGCCAATAAGCACATGAAAGATGTTCAACATCATTAGCCACCAGGGAAATGTGAGTCAAAACCACAATGAGATATTACTTTACACCCACTAGGGTGGCTATAATAAAATAGTAAGCTAGTAATACGTGTTCACAAGGATGTGGAGAAATTGGAACCATCATACATTGCTGGTGAGAATGTAAAATGGTGCACCTGCTCTGGGAATCAATTTGGCAGTTTCTCAAAATGTTAAACATAGAGTTACTATATGACCCAGCAATTCCACTCCTCGGTATGTACCCAAGAGAAATAAAAACATATGTTCACACAGAAACTTGCACATGAATGATTATAGTAGCATTACTCATAATAGTCAAAATATAGAAACAACCCAAATGCCCACCAACTTACAAATAGATAAATAAAATGTAGTATATCCATACAATGTAATATCATTTGGCCATAAACAGGAATGAAGCACTGATACATGCTACAATGTGGATGCACCTAGAAAACAGTACGGCAACCGAAGGAAGCCAGACACAAAGACCACATATTGTGTGATTCTATTTACATGAAATGTTCAGAATGGGTGGATTTATAGAAACAGAAAGTAGGTTAGTGCTTTCCGGGGGGGAGAGGAGACTAGGGAGTGACTGCCAATGGACGGTGTTTTGGGGTGATGGAAATATTCCAGAATAAGATAGTGGTGATGTTGCACAGCTGAGTGAATATACAAAAAGCCACTTAATTGCATGGCATGTGAATTATTATTATTGTTATTTTAAAAGAGCATTTGTCCATCTTCTGGTTTCTACTGTTGCTGTTGGAAACTATATTGACATTCTTTTTTAAAAAAGACTTTATCGATTTATTTTCAGAGAGGGGGAAGGGAGGGAGAAAGAGAGGAAGAGAAGGCATGTGTCCTAACCAGGAATCAAACTGGTGACCCCCAGGTTTATAGGCCAGTGCTCAATCCACAGAGCCACACCAGCCAGGGCTATATTGACATTCTAGTTGTCATTCTTTTATAAGTAATTGTCTTCCCCTCGCCCCCAGGCTGCTTTAGAATCTTTTTCTTTGTTTTCTACAGTTTCGCTGTGATGTGTCTCAATGTGCATTTCTTTTTATCCTATTTGAATTTGTTGGGTTCTGGATCTGAAGGTTCGTGTATTTCATTAATTTTGGAAAATTGTCAACTGTTATCTTCTCAAATATTTCCTTTCCATTTTTTCCTTCTGAGATGTCAGTCAAACATTTATTAGACTGTCTCATTCTATCATCCATGTCTATGAACCCCTCTTTTATATTTTTCATCTCTCTTTCTATGCTGCATTCTGGGTAATGTCTTGGAACTTTATATTAATATATTCAACTGCTTTATCCATTTTTCCACCTGCATACCTAATAGCATGTCACCTACAGCAAGTCCAAAACTAAACTCTTACCTCCCCCAACCTGCTCCTTTCCTAGCCTTTTCCATCTCAGTAAATGGTAACTCCATTTTTCTAATTGCTCAGACCCAAAGCCTAGTGTTACCTTCACTTTTGCTCTTTCACTCATATCCTACATTCAATCTATCAGCAAATTATGTAACCTTTACGCTTATATCCTGTAGCTAGAAGAGAAAATGTACCAATCTGTTTCAGAAGGAAGAACATCAGCCAAAATGTGAAATTGAGACTTAATTCCTTAGCAACAGAGTAAGAGGTAATAACAGCCTGTGTTTTTTACTAGATATTTCTCTCTGGGTCCTGAACATAAGCCTTTGATCTGCACGGGACAGTCTTCTGGGAGAGTCGATCTTCATAGATCAAACTATAGACCAGAAAACTGTTCATTAAGCGGAGAATTAGAACAAACAAATTTTCATCAAGCTACAGAGACCTAATAGACTGGTGTTCTTCCCTCCAGGCTTCTGTCTAGAGGACTCAGGCCAATCATCCAAAATGAGTCATCCTCAGGCCCCCATCCCATATACCCCAGAAATTCTGTTTGAATCTGGTCTCTTGCCTCCATCCTCACCCCTGTGCCTTGGTTTAAATCTTATCTTCCCTTTCCAGGACTCACGCGGTGGCCTTCTATCTGGTCTACCTCCAATCTTTCCCCTGCCACTTCATCTTCCATCCTCCTGCTGGGGTTATTCTCCTAGAAAGACTTTGTCTCACACTACTTCTCTGCTGGAAAACCTCCTTTGCTTCCCCAGGTTTCATCGTCAAATCAAAACGCCTTTGCTTGGCATTTGCATTCCACAAACACTATTCCCTAGCCTCTCTGAACCTCTCTCCACAAACACTGCAACATTTGGTGTCCTAGGAGGTGTGGCCTGAAAAGCTCTCCTGCCTGAAAAGCTCTTCTGCCTGAAAAGCTCTTCTGCCCCCTATCTGCTTGGTAATCACTTACTTGCCCTTTGAGAACTAGCTCAACGTCATCTCCTCCAGGAAGCCTCTCTGGACTCCTCCAGGCAGTGCTCCCCTCTCCTATAGAAATGAACACAGTATATGGCAATTATTTACTTGCACTTACCGCCCCTGTAACATATGGAGCACCCTGAGGGTAATGACTCTGATTATTCATATTTTAATCCCCATACCCTAGCACAGTGCTGGGCTCATGCAAGGTGCTCGGAAAGGATTTGATGAATGGATGAATGCCTGAAATGAATGAATGATTGTTTTACCATTGCAATTAGACTGCTATCTGGTGATGCCTAATGAACTTGGTCCCCTGTATTCATGCCCTTGCTAGTCCCTCCCATATTGACTCTGGGCTGGGGAGTGACACCTGTCATTTCAGCTCGCAACTCAGTGGGCAGAACAGGTCACATGTCCTTGTCTGACTGCAAGATGCAGGAAAGTGTGATGCTCTCAGCAGCGCGATTGGTAGGCTGATTGGTAGGCAGCCCTCAGCTCTCAGTCACTTCAGGTCTGCCTTGGCTCCGGAGGGGGCCTCACCCAGGTCACGGCCTTCAGGGGTGGGCTCTATCCATTGGCTGATGGCTGCGGGAGTATGAAAATCCAGCCATTAAGTGCAACTCAGGACAACTCTGAAGGGGCACTCTTGCTCCAGAGCTCCCCATGGGGGTGGCTGAGGCTGTCACTGGGCAGGCTTCATGGCTGACTTGATCCTCTGCCTTCCCAGCCCTGCTTCGTCTCCTCCTTTCGAAGGGGACTTAATAAACACCCTGAGTGCTCACCTCTGCCTCTGAGTCTTCCCAGGAACCCAACCTGCAACACTTAAGTGAGTTAATTTGCCTCCCCGTGTCTGGTTTCCTTCATCTGTGCAGTAGTTGTGGCAATGCCTTTCTGGAGGCTTGTGATGCGGATGAAATGAGACCTGTCTGTACAGCCCTGTCTGGGGTGAGCTGCCAGGACAGGGGGGTGATTCTCATTAGTATGTTTATAGGCTGGAGCTTGCTGACTGGAAATGACAGCAAGTTGCTGCAAGGGATTGTTTTGTGCTTTAAACCTGCGCCTCACTGAGTGCTGCCAGGCCACGCTTGTCCCTCTGCAGTGTGTCCTGTGTCTGCTGGAGTCCCTCCTGCTGTGCCAAGGCTGGTAATTCACCTGTGCTAGCTCACTGTGTGGTGTGACAATCTACAGGGTGTCCGCAGAAGCCCCACCACAGCCCTGAAGGAAGGGGGCGGAGAAGCTGGGTCCCCCAGCGGGAAGTCATCGCTGCAGGAGACATTCCTCATTTTTTTTGAGCCCCAGGGGGTAGTGGCAGGGAGTTAGGGAAGGGGAGCTGTCTTGAGGAGCTGCTGTCCTCAGGGTTCCCCAGCAGGACCTCGGCTTTATGTAAGCATGAGCACCAAGACTAATGCTTCCCTAATCACTTTCAATGTGGCGGCCAGAGCATGCACCTGTGCTTGAAGTGGAGCACAGCATTTCCCTTTTTTAGGAACCTGCAAGTTTTCTGGCTTGGGTGAGTCACCTCATGGTGGGCTAGTACTGGCTTTAAAAAACTACTATTATTTCTATTACAGAAGTAATGCAAAATCCACCTTCAGGCTGTCCATTGGAGAAACATTAAAAATATAGATTAAACACACATGCACACACACAAACACACACACACAAAAGAAGACAAAAGAAAAAAAGTAATCTGTTATCCCGACTATAGATAAAAACATAACATTTTGAGGCATGCCCTTATATACTTTATTTTTTATATGCACTTGCCAATATACAGCAGAATCACATTGTATATCCCTTTAAAATATGTCAATTGTCAATTGAACCGTATACACTTCACGGAGCAAGAGAAAACAATTTAAATAACAGGGGCGCTTCTGTCCACTAGTTCACTCGAAGAGCGAGCATGAGATGGAAGCCACAAATCTTCTAAGCCTCAGTTGCTCTTAGTTCAGATGTGTCTCTCCCATTTTGCCAAGTGATACTAGTGTCTAAGGCACATATTTTTCACACTCTGTGACCCCTATGTGCAAGTAAACTACTCCATCGGGCTCCCCCTGAGAAACAGTGACCTCGCTGGGTAGGATTTAGTGCTGAGCTTCCAATATGTTGCTGTCCAAGTTATTTTCAAGGGCGATTTGACTTGACTGTTGGTGATTTCCTCTTATTGCCTGTTTTTAGAAGCCGCCCCCTCCAGAGGGTGCAGTTTCACTGCACATCTGTTTATAATATTTAGGATGTTTTCAATTTTCTAGTAAGGACGAAGATACTGAGATGAATATTCTTGTCCATAACACACTAGCCTCTTGTCCAGTCACTTCTTTAGGATAGATTTCTAGAAGTAGATGTGATGGTTAATCTTATGTGTCAACTTGGCCGGGCCATGGGGTGCCCAGATATTTGGTTAAACATGATTTCTGATTGTGTCCGTGAGGGTGTTTCCAAATGAGATTAGCATTTGAATCCATGGGTGAGTAAAGCAGATTGCCCGCCCCCCATGTGGGTGGGCCTCATCCAATCTGTTGAGGGCCTGAGTAGAACAAAAAGCCAAGGAAAAGAAGAATTTGCTCTCTGCCTGACTGTTGGGCCGGAACATCCCTTTTCTGTCCTTGGATTGGGATTTACACCACCAGCTCCCCTGAATCCCCACTTTGTAGATACCAGATCATGAGACTTAGCCTCCAGAGTCACAGGAGCCAGTTCCTTATAATAAATCTTTTTTTATTGGACCATCTGTGTTCATTCTTCTTATCTTTATCTGCTAGCTTTGAAGTCAGACAGAATCAGCTCAAACTCAAGTCCCACTTCTTACTAACTGGCCGATTTCTTAACCTCTGAGAGTTGTAGTTCCCATGTTGTAAAATGGAGTCCACAACACTTTCCACCTTCAGGTTTTTGTGAACATCAAAGCAGTTGGCACGGCACTAATATAGTAAAAACATTTTAAATGTAACTCGAAGGAATACTCTCCTATTGGTTCTGTTTCTTTGGAGAAGCCTGACTAATGCAATAGAGTAGTGCTAACCCCCACCGCCCCCCACCCCTAAGAACAGCGTTGTGGCCATACACTTCCACCGACACTGTAGGGGGCACCTTATTTCATTCTGCTTGCTAATACTGAGTATGACCACTCAAAAAATGTCAGGGCATGTGGTCTCTCTCTCTCTCTCTCTCTCTTTTTAAAAAAAATATGCAATCCATATACTTGGTATGTAATTCAAGCAATACAAAAAGGTTTATGGCTACTTTATTTTTTATTAAGATTTTATTTTTTAGAGAGAGGAGAAAGAAGGGAGAAAGAGAGCAAGAGTAACATTGATGTGCAAGAGAAACATCGATCTGTTGTCTCTTGCATGCCCCCAACCAGGTACTGGGCCCGCAACCCAGCAATGTGCCCTGACTGGGAATTGAACCTGTGACCTTTTGGTTCGCAGGCTGGTGCTCAACCCACTGAGCCACGGCAGCCAGGGCTAAAAGGGGTTTATGGTTAAAAGTAAGGTTGACATCCTCATCCCCCAGTCCCTTAGTTCTCTTCCTGAGAAGCAACCACTGTTAACTGTTTCTGGAATCCCCTTCTGGAAATACCTTTGATCTGCACTGTCCAACATGGTGGCCACTAACTATATGTGGTTATTGAACGTTTGAAACGTGGCTATTCCGAATTGAGATGCGCTATAACATACACACTGGGTTTTGAAGACTTAATACACAAAGTACAATGTATAGAATATGGATTATATGTTGAAATGATGCAATATTGATATATTGGGTTAGCTAAAATATCTTTTTAAAATTTTTCTTATTTATTGACTTTTTAGAGAGAGAGAGGCAGGGACAGAGAGACAGAAACAGAGACAGAGAGAATGAGAGAGAGATTTGTTTGTCCACTTATGCACACATCCATTGGTTGATTCTTGCTTGTGCCCTGACCGGGGAATGGAACCCACAACCTTGGGACGACGCTCTAACCAAAAGATACCTGTCCGGGTAGATAAAATATCTTATTAAAATTAATTTCATCTGTTCCTTCTTACTTTTAAAAAATGCAGCAACTAGAACATTTTGAATTACATCTGTGGCTCCTACTGTGTTTCTGTTGGTCAGAGCTATTCCATATATATCGGAGTGTTTGCTTGTAGATCTTTCTCCTTTTATTTACCCAAATGGTGGCATCTCAGGCATTTAGTAGGAGAAACACCCAAGCAAAGCTTTGTTTTATATTGCCGAGTGCTGCTGGGCAGCCCCACTGCCCAAAGCTGAGGCTCCTTGGGCTGGGTTACAGGCAGAGATCAGCAGGCCAGATAGAGCATGAGGATGGAGGGCAGGGGAAGGGTCCTGCTGTCCTTGGATCAGAGGTCACTAGGACCACCTGTCCCCTTCCTGGCTGGAGCCTCAGGGCTGAGGTGCAGTCTTGCCTTAGGAATATCTGTAACATTTAACTGCCCTAACTCAGGCCTCTCCTTTAAAAACAAAATAACTTTTAAATCCATATTGTCGTCGGGGCCACTAAATTGTCAGCATGAGACTCAACGTGTGGCGAGTACAGGTCTTCATATTTTCTGTCTCACGTTGAGAGGTTTTGTTAGGCTAAGTCTACATCCAGGAAGGCCAAAGCTGGTTTGGTCTAGGAATATGAGGTGAGCTGTATGTCAAGGTCAGTGAAATGGGGGAAAAAAGTTGGGTTTTTTTTGTAATTGTCAGCGCTTTGTAGGTTATATCTTGTCCTAGAAAATACAGGCTATTGGTTTTTCCCTCTGTGTATGCAAATCCACTTATAACCTTACTGTTGCAGAAAACTAAAAACTTTAAAAAAAAGAAAAAGAATTTGGCTACCAGGGAAAAGATACAGGAAACTACAGCATGTGAGGATTACATTAAGTTCCAGGATGAGGCAGGGCAGGTTTGGAGTGCTAATGTAGGAAAGACTGGCAAGGAAAGATCAATTGAAACCATCTGCTTCTAGAAGAGGGCCAGGTGCCACCCTGACAGATGGGCACGAATGCTAGCCTGGCATGGAGCCAGCTGATGCTCGGCCTAATGGCAGAGAGCGCAGTCTCTCCTCAGCATGTGTGGCCACCACCCAAACCTGGTCAAGGCAGAACCACAGGGGCCTGTAACTCCTGTCTTTCCGCTTTCTGGGGTGGTATTCTGCACGCTGCTTCCGGCTGTAAGGGGGGGTTACCATAAGGAGACAGGCAGGAGGGAGCTGTGGGCTACTCACCTATGTGTCGTTTATAAAGCGGTCCATTTGAAAAGCATTCTTGCTTTGCACTCTGTCAAAATTTGCCCATTAACGCTTAGTCGAAAATTTCCCATGACCTTTGGCCTACGAACTAGGTAAGAGGTAAGGATAGGAAGTAGGTTGACATTAGCTTGGTGTTGACCATTGAAAATCTTTTCTCTCCATCAAAATGGATGCATACATGGATGACGCTTATTGTTTTTGCCTTCCCTTTCCTTTTCAAGAAAAGTATTCTGTGTAGTCTCACCTGTGGTAGCTCACACAGATGGTCACAATTCTCACCCCTCCTTTAATCCCTTGGCCATATGACTTAGCAGTGCCTTCCCACAGTGGGTGGGTTGATCCACCCCACCTGTGGATGCTGGCATAGACAGGTGACTTGCTTTGGCCAATGGGCCACTAGTAGGCATGACACAGAGGCTGGAAATGGCTTGTGCGTTGGAGTTCGCTCTTTCTTGGGCATCTGCCATCTCCACGACAATATGCCAGGCTAGCCTACTAGACCGTGAGAGACGTGTGGAGCAGAGCAGCGCGGAGGCCAGCCACCTGCCAGCCATGAGTGAGTTCAGCTGAGATTAGCATGGCCGCCTAGCCAAACATCCGGATGCACAAGTACGTATTGCTGTATGCCACTGAGCTTCGACTTGGTTGTTAGGCAGCATCATTGCAGCAGAAGCTAGCTGATATATCCAAAAGGCTAGAAGGCCTGAGTTTGCCTTCGATGGATATGGGAAGCGAAATCCATTTTTCACATGCTTTCCAGCCAATGCTGCCCACTGATAATATTTATAGAAGAATTGGTGCAAATTTGTCTCCAATTGCAGCAGCCCCAACAGCAGAATCCTGGGAGATTTCAGTGACCCAGAGCAGTCATAAATTAAGCTGTGTTGGAACTACATATGGTTTTATAATACGATCACCCATAAAACCTTAAGAGTTCCTTTAGAAAAATGTTCAAAAATCACGTGTGGACAAAAAGCTCCATCTGTGTAGCTGGAGCCAGCTAATGTTTGTTTTAGAAACTTCCCTACTTCCTGACTTGCAGGAGTTCACCCTGCACACTCAGCAGGGTAATAACATTGGTGTCTGCATTAATGTCCTGTGCCTATAACGAGACTCTTACATCCATGTAGAAGGTAATTTCAGTAGTTCTCACAGCAGGGTCGTAATTCTTAAATACTTAAAATATTATGTATGTTGTCTCTCCTGATGAATAGAACATTTTTTTCATCTCGCTGTTAACAAAGTTAGATTCTCTCAAGTGATTGAAAAGCACTCTGCCAGCCTAAAGTTCTATAAAAACTCTAAGTAATAGCAACAATAAAACCTTATTAGCCATTTCGGGCTCTGAATCAAGATTTTCAATCCTTGGCATCTAATTAAACGTTTTACATTCTACAGGAACACATAGCATTATACCTTTCTCCAAATGCTTCCTTTCCTTACTGGGATTCGAAAATTGGTCAGGACTTTGTACGAGGTGCACACATGCAACTCGAAATAAAGATGTCTTTGGTAATGCTTTCAAACATTATGAGCCTTGAATCTGGCTGATGTTGCTAACTGCTGGTAGGGTGGGAGGGACAGTAAAAAAAGCCATTGTTTTTGGAAAATCTACAGGCATCTCAGATGCTTTGGGGATGTTATCTTGTTATAGTCTTACACCTGCATTAGGAGGCAGGTACAGCATTACTCCTAAATTATGGAGAAATGAGAGGTGAGGGCCAGCAAGAACCTTTGAGTTCAGGCTTAAACCTCATCAACCCTATGCCCTGGCCGGGTGGTTCAGTTGGTTGGAACGTTGTTTCTTACTCCAGAAGACTGCAGGTTCAATTCCCAGTCATGGCACATGCCTAGGTTGCGGGTTTGATCCCTAGTTGGGGCACATACAGGAGGCAACCGGTTGATGTTTCTCTCTCATATCGATGTTTCTTTCCTTTCGGCCCAACCAGAGAACTTGAGCTGCTGTCCAGAACAGGACAATTCTACAAAGCAAAACAGAATAACCAGGATCTGGAGCCAGTGAGGCACTTTATAGGTGAAAAAGGCCATGATATTTCTGATTCTGCTCCCTTCACCCACTTTAAAAAAGCACCCATTGTCCCATGGGATATGTCAATTCCACAGCAGCCAAGGAACAAGGGAGGTTACTACAGGTGCAACCAGGAGCTGCTGCGACTATGACCCAGTCAGCTTTGCTGTGTCCTCTTACACAGCCGCAATCTCCAACGTCAACCAGCATCATCATCAGACAAACACTGGTCTCCACTGCTGGAGAGGTAGGAGCTCATGCATCTGAGCACTCAGGACAGCAGCAAGGTGCCTCTTGGGCTGTGCCCTTTGCCCCCTCATTTTTAGCACGGCTGTCCTGCAAGAGCCCCCAATATACCGAGTACATGTCCAGGTCAAGGGCCCTCAGTGATTGCAAAGCTCTCAGAGGAGGTCCCAGCTCTATTCCATGGTCACTGCCCTGTGTGTTCTGTGTGAAGTGTTCTGAGCTAATGGTGTTCGGCTCAAGGGCTTAAGGCCTGCCAAAATCTTTCGGGGGAAGGAGGGCGAGAGTGTCCAATGTCAGCTTGGAAAATGGATGGCTGTATCCAGGAAGCTTGACTGTCTATTTTGATTATTGTCTTAGGCAAGTTGCTACAGTTTCTTATGGTTAATATAGGAGTAAATCAGCCTTCACAGGGCCCCAGTAAAACTAGAGGAACCCATATCTCTCTCAGACAGATGGGAATGGGGGTTGGTTTCTCAGATAGTGCTCTTTACAGAGCCCCGACTGGGGGGTATAGAGAAATGCACACGAAATAGAAGTCAGGTAATGAAAGGTCCAAGCGCAGCAGCACATAATTAGGCAATTATTGAGCTAAGACTATAGCTTTAAGTCCCGAAACTTCCGAGTCAGAAAATTCTTCTAATAATAGTTAATAAGAACATAATCCTTAACCATAAGAAGCAGGGAAAGTTGTCTAGAAGACAAACTGCGGGCTACAGCTGAGTTAACAAACAAAAGTGTAGATTTGTGATGAGTTTCACCAAAAAGAATGGAACAATAGTAAGTGCGCTGAGGCTTGGCAAAGGGGAGAAGGCACCTGCAGGAAACATGGAAAAACCCTCTTTACCTTGATTAGCTCTTAATGAGTTTTTGACTGAATTGGAGGTACCACTCTTTTACCTCCATCTTGTGGTCAAACACAGAACTGTAGCCTATTCTGAGTCTTGTCTTTCCCTTTCTTTTTTTCTTTCTTTCTTTCTTTCTTTCTTTCTTTCTTTCTTTCTTTCTTTCTTTCTTTCTTTCTTTCTTTCTTTCTTTCTTTCTTTCTTTCTTTCTTTCTTTCTTTCTCTCTCTCTCTCTCTTTCTCTCTTTCTCTCTCTCTCTCTTCCTTCCTTCCTTCCTTCCTTCCTTCCTTCCTTCCTTCCTTCCTTCCTTCCTTCCTTCCTTCCTTCCTTTCTCAAATTATTTAACAATCAGCAGTTAGTTCCTGTCCACATTAAATGTAGATTTTTGAAAGTGGTGACAGGTATGTCGGTAACCAACAGTATACAGCGAGTTTGGTGAATCTTCGTCCTCATTACGTTTGCTGGACAACTGCATCCAGATACGGTATAGAATATTACTATTCCTTTGACCCAGACGGCTGTGTTGAGCCCGGTATCAATGTGCACACCTGGAGTTCCCATCTCCTTCACTGCAAATTTCCGGATCTCTGTGAGTGCCCGAGGGGCACACTTCTTGAAACCCACTCCATGGATGCGCTTGTGAACGTCAATGGTGTATTGTCTGGTCATTACCTCGTTGATAGCAGAACAGCCCTTCTTCTTCTCATCACTCTTCTTTTTGGGAGCAATTCTGCCCGGCTCAAGTGGGA
>PVJD01013710.1:0-32618 GCA_004026545.1 Mormoops blainvillei | reverse complement strand
CGAATTCACCCTGATTCTCTGTTTTCACTTTCGTGGGGAGCTTTGTACACAATGCTGGCCGCTTCTCTGTGTTTCCCCCTCTGATCCCGACAGCGAGGCGGACCCCTGGTTCGCAGCCTCGTGTCATCATGATTGCTGCCTGCGCTGGGCCAACCTCCACCCTCCGTGCAAGGTGCCGGGCCACCTCTGACCCACCGCCTGCCAGCCGTGCCGCTCCGGGTCTCCCTGGGCTGTCATGGAAACGACTGAAGAGCAAAACCTGACGCTTCAAACTAGACAATCGCACTTGGCCTCAGGGATGAGAAAGAGGGAAAGGTACATTCAGGAAGGAAAGAAAAACAAGGAGAGAGGAAGGAAAGGAGAGAAGGGGTAGGAAAAAATGGGGGAAGCACAGGGCCGGGTTTCTGCAATTTACCAGAAATATCGCGCCTTTTCGTAATTTCTCCTGGCTGCGTTTCTTTGCGGGGCTCTCTTTCTTCGGTGATTGTACGGAAGCTGCAGGCACCTCCTGACACACCATGTTATCGATTACTTACAACTCAGAGGTTTGCTCCACTGCATTCTACAATTAGGGAACTTCCTAAAAAGTGTATAAATTTATTTTACAAACAAAAGTAGAGGTAAATTGAAATGCCTTTCTAGAGAAATCTGTTTGGGCCTTGCGGAGAAGCAGTCCAAAGTGGAGGAAATTTCCCCAGAAACTCTTCTAAAGGGTGCAGTGAGTTGCTTTGGGAGATTTTGAAATCCTAAGAATATTAACTCTTATCCTTCAAAAACTTACTGGACAGAAAAAACAGGAAAGGAAAAAACAACAGTCTCGCTCCTTTGCCTGTGAGGTAGAGCCTGCAAGCAAAGGGCACGGTGTCCTCCACGAGAACACCAAGGGGAGACACCCATTCCCGTGGTCCCAGGTCCCAGTGGCTCTAGGTCCCCGTGGTCCCAGGTCCCCATGGTTCCTGGTCCCCGTGGTCCCAGGTCCCCGAGGCTGTAGGTGCCCGAGGTCCCAGGTTGCTGGCGTGCACGTACGGCCAAATAACCTGCCGGAGACTCCACGGGGCTGGGAGGGAGGACAGGCTTGGTCAGTGGTCCCCGCCGCTGGCGGCACATCGCAGTCCCCGGGGACTTTCAGCCCCATGTCCAGGCCAACCGAGACTCTGGATCACGAGTGTTGGCTTTTGCTTTGCTTTGCTTTGCTTTGTTTGTAACTGTCCAGGCGCAGGCTGGACACGGCTCGCTCACTCAGGACAGGACAGCTCACTCAGGACAGCTAACGGCGACTTTCGTCCCGGCTGAAGAAAGCCGCTGTGTGCTGTTGCCACCACTGAAAAGTCACTTGCGTGACTCTGAAACCCCACGCGTCGCCAAGCATACTTAAGCATGTAACACATGGTTTGTTCTTGAATCTTCCTCATGGAAATTGGGGGGGCGGGGTATGACAGTCTGCTCTCTGTGGCTAGATTTATTTTTTCAAAACAAGAAGAAAAAAATCCAACACCGCCAAACAATGTAATGTTTGTTTTCTGCGGTGCTATTTTAAATAAAGGGGACTTAAGGCCTGCGGCCACATTTTCCAGGAGGCTTTAAGCTCCCCTCCTTCCCTGGGGACACAATCGGTAGGCCCTTCCTGGGCCAGTGCAGGGTCAGGCGGGGCCCAGTGGCCTCAGGGGGCAGGTGCTCTGCAGCATCTGGGCACCCATCCCACTGTCCTCTGGGTCCCCCCCCGCAACCGTCCCTCCGTCTCAGCCTGTCTCTTTCACCCTCCTCGCCTCTCGCCCCCACCCTGACCTCGACTGTCCTGTGCCGTCTGGCCACCGACTCACAGCACCCCCATCTCAGCCTGTTGTCACAGCGGGAGCCTGACACCCTGGGGACGACTGCGCACCGGGTCCGTGGCCGGCCTTCTCACCGTGCTTCCCGCCAGCAGCTGCCTGGTCCGTGTTGCTTGCCCTTGAGTCCTTCCTCCGAGGGCCCCCCGGGGCTCAGCTGCCGGAGCCGGTCGGGACGTGAGTGTGTGCCGGGGTCCCCTGCACTTGCCTCGCAGGATGCGTCGAGCACGGTGTGTGCTGTCCAGACTCACACCAACCATTTAGCCCAAGGACACCTAATTGAGCTAATAACTGTGGACACAGATGCTGTGCTTCTGTCTGGGTCACTCGCACCATCCCACCCTGTTCGGGGCTTTCGGGGGTCAGAGGGTGACAGGTGACTCAGAGTAAGTGTCAGGCACGCGTGTCCCCATGGCTGGGAAACACTGCAGCTCTCCCTTGGACGCTGAATTTGCTTCCTCCAGCCGGAGTCAGCAGTCACCCTCAACTGGAGACAAGGGCCGGGACACTCCACCACGTACGCATCCGCTTGGCTCCGAGGCGCAGAGCGCGGATCTGACAGGCGGAAAGGTGCGGCTGCCTGGCACGGCATTTCTGTGCGGGTCATGAGGCCACGCCCCTCCCCACCTTCCTCGCAGCCCCAGGCAGCGCGGCTGCCGGCGGTGCCACAGCTCAGGCTGGAGTCTGAGCTCCCAGCCTTGTGCCGGGGGCGGGGGCAGGGCCAGGCCGGCCAGCCTTTCTGGGAGTCAGCCTTCTCATCTGGAAACGGGGCCGACCTCACCAGGACACCCAGTCCCTTAGGGCAGCTCGCGCGGGTGCAGCGCTCGGGCTCAGGGACAAAATTATTCTGGCGCTCGTGCAGTCGGGGAGGAAGGCCGCACTCGGGGCGATGCCTCGGGCCTAAAACCACTGCGATGGGCCGAGAGCAGGCTCAGCTCCAGGTGCGGCCAAGACAGGCGGGATTCGCAGCCAAGGAGCAGGGGGAGGGGCTACCAGATGGGAAGCTACTAACGGAGACCTCAACGCTCGGCTAGCCGTGCTGAGAGGGGGCCCCGGGCGATCAGGGTTAAGGGTGGGGGCTCCCTCCAAGCTGACTTAGCGGCATTCTTGCTACAGCGTGACTGGGCAGCGGGGACAGGACTGGGCAGGGAAGACAGGACTAGGCACAGGGCGACAGGACCGGGCAGGTCGCGGACAGCGCCCACAGATGAGGGCTCGGTCTCAAGCCTGGTCAAGGAGTCAGCCACTGGAACCAAGGTCTAGCCGCCACTAACTGCTGTGCAGACACCAGCGATCGCCGCCGCCTTCCCTATGCTGAAGAGAACACGCTGATCACAGCAAAGCACGCGACTTATCAGAGAAGAGCGACAAATGGTCACCACGTGAGAATAGGTCAAACCAGAGTTGGCTTCTATTTCCAGAAACCAAAAAGCCTTGAGGGGGATTTTGTTTTCTCTGTGGCTCCGTTCACATGCCCTTACGGACGACGGAAGCCGAGGTTAGAGAGTCGTTTGTCTTGAATTAACAGCTGGACTAAGCCTGGATGGGCCGGCGGGCGCTTCCCGCCCAAACCCCCCTAAACAGTGCCGTCCTGGAGCGGATGCCCCAGGGGCCCTCAAGCTCTGCAGGCTGCGGGCGCCGCCACATGGCACCAAGCCGGGACGAAGCCGGCAGAAGCCACGAGTGGCAGATTCTAGTGTTAAGAATGAGCAGGGATCTGACACCAAAGAAATACTGATGGAAACCCCCTTCCTTCCACGCCTGTGCCCCGACTCACGTCACAGTCCTGTTAGCAAAGAGGGCTCGCTCATCTGCCCACCGCTGGTGCTCCCGGCGCTGCCAGTGGCTTCGCTCAGACGTACCGGCTTCCCTGCTGCTGTGTTTGGAAGTCGTCAGATCAGGGTCTTCCCGGGCTACCTAATGCTTGAGGTAAAGTGGAGAGAAAAGACCACCGAAGAGTAAGCCCAGCAAGTTGTCGAGTATAAACTGGACAGCTCACGTCTGCAGGTGACGGGATCCCATCCCTGCGAAGCCCTGACAGGTGAGAGGGACGGCGCGGACAGGCGGGCAGAAGGCAGCTGATCCCGGCACACCTGCCCGCGCGTTCCCCCACCTCCCCTGCGGAAGAAGTAGACAGTGAGTCCCCCTTACCGGGTAACCTGGTTTTCATTTACTGCCTGTTGCTGGTTAGCGAACTGAATGAGGCGATGGCTCACTTAATAAAAGAGCCTCCGCCCCCTCGTTCAAGAGGTCTCTTCACGCCCTGACAATGTCCAAGTGGGGACCACGACTGGCAGGTGCCTGATGCGAGGGTGTCCAGCCCGATAGAGGTGGCGCGGTGCGGGGGCAAAGGGGGAGAGGAGCTCCAGCACAGGACAGAAAGTGGCCCACGCCGGGCAGCGGGCAGCAGTGAGGGACTGCTGCAGCCATGGGGTGACAATGACCTTTCAGGTGTGAGTGTCATGAACGAACCAAAGCCTAGGGCTGCAGTGACAGCAGGAAAGTGGTCAGGTGACACTGACCCGCCGGGCCCAGGGGCGGGGCTGTGGCAAGGACAGGTCCTGCATGTGTGCGCGCCCCTGGGCCACCACCCTTCCTTAAATCTCCACGACCGGCCCATCCTAGGGTGTGAACAGCCGATGGGAGCGTAAGGGCCGAAGGGGCTCCCACTCCTCTAAGGGGAAACAGCGTCACTGCTGCCCAACGGGAAAACGCCCTGGGGGGAGGTGGGCTCACACGGGTCCCTCCGCCCGCACAGACTCTGGGTTCTTGTGATGTTCAGGGGTTCGTTCAGCACCACCTGCTTCTGGACAGCGCACTGGTGCTGCCCAAAGGGCTCTGGGTTTAGGTTCCAGGCCCGGGTTGCTGGCGTTCGGTGCCGGCCACGTCCCCGTCCTTCAGTTCTGGGCATAATCTGCACCGTCCTCTCCTCAGCACATGCTTCAGCTCCCTTCACGTTTGCTCTGCACCAAAAACATTTCAGCGCCTTTTCCCTAAAATTCGGGCAAATGCCCCCTTGCCTGTGGCAGAGCGAGGGTAATTTCCAGTGGGAGCCAGGCCCTGAGCGCAGCCCGGCATCCAAGGAAGGCGCCGTGACTGCCAGGTCACCATTCAGAGGATGCGGACCGGGGGGCCCGGGCCCGGGGACTGCCGCCCCTGAGACAGCTGCGCGGCACGACAAGGGTGCAACCGTTCCAGGTGCCGCCTCCCAAGAGCTTTCGTTTGCATCTCCGTCACCCCGGGGGTTTCTCCGCAGACCCTCAGACTACCCAGAAGTGGGCACTCGCTGTACTGAAGTCATAAACGAGCCCTTTGTCTGAGGCCCTGTCGCCTCAGAGAGGGGATTGTTCCAGAACTGTGGCGTGACAGTCGCTGCCAGCCGGGCACTGCACCTGCGGCTCCAAGGGCCTGCGCCCCACAAGTGGGGGTCAGCGATGACCCGCCGCAGCCAGTGCCACTGGCCGTGCCTGCCACCCCTGTCCAGACGGGGCCTGCGGCCACCGAGGCCTTGGGGACCTGGGTCTGAGCCAGCCCATCTGCGTCACCGTGAGCAGACGCCTGGACACAGCACCCCTTTCAGAGCCGCTGAGCCCTGCTTGGCATCTGTCTTCCTCATTTTGCCAGTCGGCGTCCTCTCGGAGTGCCGTTCCCTAGAACTAGGTGTCCGTGCGTTCATCATAGGAACCACGTCACCCACCCCAACCCTCCGCCGGGCGACAGGCCAGTATGACTCGGGTCGCCTTGCATGAGCCCTGCGCAATCATCTTACCTGAAGGGGGCTGGCTCTTCTACCTGTCAGGTAACCCAGTGGCGGTCCATGTCTGGAGGCTGTCCCAAGTAGGGGTCCTGCGGAGGCTGACGCAGAAGCCCGGTGTGGGGGCCTCCTCCCCTCTGATGCTGGGCACTGTTGCCACGTGCACCTGGCCGGGCGGGAACACACCACAGAGGATCTCCCCTTTTTCTACAAAATTGGCCAAGGGGTTCCTTCCACGTTAGTGGGGAAGATACGACCATGGAAGTGAGGGCTAGTCCCCTGTTGACGCAATGAAATGGCAAAACAGGGCCGCGGGTCAACCGGCCTACAGCACCAGGGACCAGCGCTTACCTGTGGTTCTGTCACAGTCTGTTCCAGCTCCTAGGACATAGTCCCACGGGCCGGGTGGCTCACGAACAACAGACACTGATGTCTCACGGCTCTGAGGCCAGAAGCACGAGATCGAGGCAACGGCAGATTCTGTTCTGGTGAAGACCCCGTCCTGGTCATCGACGACTCTTCTTCTGTCCTGGCGGGAGGGGCGGGGGGCTCTCGGGTCCCTTTCCTAAGGTCACTCATCCAGACTCATGACCTCAACTCTCAAAGGCTGCACCTCTAAATACCAGCACATTGGGGACTGCGACTTTAACACAGGAATATTACAGGGATACAAATCCAGCCCGCAGCGCTATCTCTCCTACCTACCTACCTACCTACCTACCTATCTGCAGAGTTCAACTGTAAATGTGTCATCTTTCCTGTTTAACTGCCTGCTGCCTGCAGATGTACTGGGTGCCATCTTAAGTTTTGTAATGTAAATCATAGACAAGTAAAATTCTGTTGGTATCAGATCTTTTGTCCATTCTACAAATTCTTACACTCTCAGCTCCCATCACACCTGCGTTACAATTCTTGTACAGCCATAATCTTTTAAAACTTAACGCCTGTCACCTAATGATACAAGCACTAAAAAAAGTCCCCAGGGTGATATGAAACCTCTTGCCTCACTGTCAGAGCCGGGCAGGGGGTGCCACGCCTGGGCAAGGTTTCCTTTCACACACTCGGCGTGGTACCGTCGAAGGGAATTCATGCAAAATTTCTCAAGGTGACTACGTGTATGTGTGCGTCTTCGGCATTTTCAGAGACTCTACTGGATGCAATCTGAAGTGTGTCTTAGAATTAAGCCTCACTATTTTAAGTGGAACTGCTCACCTAAGTGTTTGTGTGGCGGCTTGTTCCGGAAAAGGCTGCTGAGGCTCAGCTAGGATCTGTAGCTCGACAAGGTGGCGGGACAAATCCCTCCACCCCTCAGAGTCTGAGCACTGTAGGCACAACAGAGGGGGTGCCCTCCTGGGTCCAGGCTTTGGGAGGCCCAGAGCGTTCGGGAGTTCAACTCAAAGCGCCACCATTGTGGCTTTGATGGGTGGGGCCGTTCACTTCTCAATAACCCTGCCCCTGTGTCTCTCCCTAGTTTAGAGGTGCGTGGGGTTCTCTATAACAAAGGCCTCAGCTCACGCCCCCCTCCCCATCTCTCACCTGGCGGCCGGTCGGGACCCGCCCAGTGTGGCTGGTCCCAGGGGGGCCTCCAGCTCTTCCCGACACCTGGCCAGTGGCGCAGGCCTGCCCCTCACCCGACCCTTCCCCGATGTCTCCGCAGGGTAGCCTATAAGACTTTTCTTCTGTTCCAAAAACCGCATCTCCTGACGGGTTCATGCTGCTTGTTATTAGAAAATGAGATTATGTGACTCGCTGTTTAATCTTGCCTTTGTTACCAGGAAGCTCAGGTATATTTTGTGTTCAGGACACAAAATGAACGTGAAAAAAGAAGGTAAAACACATCAGGCATTTTAAAACTCCTCAGGGAAGTGAAAGTGTAGCCCCCCACCAAAGATGCGCATGGAACAGTTAGAGAGAAAAACCTCCAGCTACTGTGGCCACAGAGGGTTTTGATTTTGCACGTTTCAGGACCAGAGAGCAATGTTTTCCAAGTCGTGAACTTGAGCCTTGAGCCAGCTGACAGGCAGGCATCGTCCCAGGGGCCCATCAGAATCCTCACCCGGACCCACCACATCACCTTAACCTCATTCCTTGGAAGAGGAGACGCAGACACAGAAGCTTAAAGACCTGGCTGACAGCAGACAGGTGTCAGGATGGGAACATCAGCCTCGAAGGCCTCTGTAACCTCAGTGAGGGGCCTTATCCCAGACTTGGCTGGGGAGGCGCTTGGTCTCCAAGCTGGGCGTGCGGCCCCCGTCCCAGACACGAGGCAGCAGCGCCCTGACTGTCAGCCCCTGGACAGGGGCGGTGCCGGTCTGACAGGGCCACGCTGGTCACCCACCGCGACGCAGCCATCGGTGTGCAGCTCCGGCAGCGCGCAGAGTTCTTCGTGCTACGGCAGAGACACCCCGCAGGTGGCTGAAATGTGAAGGTGTCCAGTTACGATTTCAAAGGCAAACGTGACAGTCCCCACAGATCACCTGCCCTCAACGGAGCTGTGCGATATCTGGGGACCGCACACGGCTAAAGGTTCCAACTTTTTGCAGTCTACTTTTTCCCAGAAAGAAAGCAGATCAAGATAAAATCCGTCTTAAATGCCAGGCTAGTCCCTAAATATAAGGAACGACGTCCCATAGGCTCAGCCTTGGAATTCACGGGCTCTGCTGCTCAGCTGGTGACATCGGGCGGTCTGACTGCAGCCCAGAGGGGTGGCCCCCGCAATAGTAGCCCTGCCTGTACACAGGGGGCTCAGCGCCCACCTTCCGGCTCCCACAGATGCCTTTTCTTCTTTCTCCACAGACACGGATGTTCAAAAGGCAAACCACATTTGTAAGTGCATTCTTTCCTCTCCACGACTGAACAGTCCTCAGCTTTATTCAAACTGACCCTTCAACCCCCAATCGCTGCGCCCTTTGAAATGCTTTTTGGCAAAAGAAAAAGTCCCAGTGAGCATACACAGAAGTTCTCGATCTGGGGCCCTCGGGCGCCCCAGAATGTGGGCCGGCGTCTGTCGCTACGTGGAGCACGTTCTTAGGGCTATAGGTGGAGCACAGCTCCCCTGGGGCTTTGGGACCCGGCGGCCTTGTTATAATATTTGATTGTCACTGAACTTTTAAAATCCTGGTGATGGCTGGCAGTGATTACAGCCTGCAAGCCTTCGCTGAACCCCGGTGACCCCAGGCCCCCCGGTGGGTGGCACCTCCGAGATGCCTCCTCCGACGGATGAATTCTAAACGCCTCAGCCTAACGGGCCAGTTCTCAGTGTCTTCCTCAAACAGAGACCCCAGGCATGGATTTCTCCTTTATTTAAACACTGAGAAGCGGCGACCCAGTGGCTTTGGGCCGTTCCCCCAGAATGTCAGGGGCAACATGAGCCCCGTGTGCCAACTGTGGGCCCCTGTGTTTGCGGTTGGGGGTCATCCCCTGAGCGACATTCAAGTCCCAGAGTCCGCTGATAGAACGAAGAACGAGGCACACGAAGCCCCTGCAAGGGAGTACGAGGCCCTCAGTGTTGGGCTGCTGCCAGTTATGGGGGGCGGGGGCGCGGGGGCGGGGAGGGCAGAGAACCCAGAGGGAGGGGTGAGGAGAGGAAAACAGAGAGAGACAGGGACACAGAGAGGGACCCACGCATAACAGCAACAGGACACATGAAGGTGGAGCCGGAAGGAGGCCCCTCAAAATCCATTACTTTAGGTAAGTCCTTAAAATTGTAACAATAGGCACAAACCCGGGTCCCTTAATCATTAGTAGTCGCACAAAGTGAAAAATGAGACAGGGCCACGACACTGCCCACCCTGAATGCACGGTGAGCCCACTCTCCACATGCTGGGACCGTCTCCCACGGGGACAGGCGTCTCCACGTCACCTCAGCAAATCGCTGACTGCGCCTCTCTGGGGAATCTAGTTCAATGAAAAGACCGTGTAGCTCCCTGCACTCGGACGGGGTGGAAAAGACAGCTGCTCAGCAGGGAGGGGCTTTGCCTGTGCAGCTCCTCCGGGGGCCGACGCAGCGCCCCCCGAATGCGATGTGCCCTGTGTGACCGAACGTGCGCCTAGCGCAGGGCAGGGGCCGGTGAGCACGAAGACCCCCCACGAGAAAACGGTGAAACTGGCTTTTAAAGATGTAAGGATTCAATGTGACATATAATTAAGATGACACATTAAAGTCTAATAAGATAAACATTAAACGAGTTATTGACTTATACAAAGTAAGCCCAAAACTGAGGTAATACATTATTTTTCTATAACTGGTCTAATCTGATTATAACAACTTTTTCCTTCTCAACCCGATATGAGTTCAACGCATTCAGATGCATGAAGGGAACCGGCCCTACGTTAGCAGGGATGGCCGTGGCCCCTAAAAGGCAGAGGAGTTTTACCATTTATCCAAGTAATAAGTAGAAATCTTCTTTTGAAAAAAATCACTCCATCCAACTGTCCAAAGCCACCGTGTCACTGCTTTTCACTAAGCGACTGAGAGTGTGGACCTCGCCCACCGACCCCGCACCTCACCCAGCACTTCCCGCCCTCCCCAGCCAAGCCCTGCTCCTCCGGCCGGCAGCTCCCTGCCCCGCCCTCTCCAATGGCGGCTCTTCTGCAGCACAAGGTACTTGTGAGCCGCGCGCAGGATGCAGACGGTGAGTTTTAGCAGAAGGTGCCCCCCGCTCCTGCCCCCACCGCCCCCAGCTGTGCTTCCAGAGAGACATGTGCGTCAGGGTGTGTGTGTGTGTGAGTGTGAGCATGTGTGTGAGTGTGTGTGCATGCAGGAGTATGAGCGAGTATGTGCACACAAGCCTGTAAAAGCATGAATGTGTGTGTGTAGAATGTGTGAGCGTTTCCGTGTGAGCGTGAGCAGCGTGTGAGCGTGTGTGTGCGAGTGACGTGCGTGGGCCCACAGCTGGCCCGCAGCGGGAGTGCCGTTCACATGGCAGCAGACCAGCGTGCGGGCTGTGACAGCGGCGCTGTGACACGCCCACCCCACGTGGGCGACTTCCTGGCCCTGTGCCTCCCGGTGGACTTGGACGCTGGTCAGGTTAACGTGTTTCCAAGCTGGCCCTCCCCTCCCCCACGTGTTTCCTGTTTAGCAGAAAACTCCATAAATGCAGCTCTGGTCAGTTTCACAGCAGGTGGCCACCCTCCTTCCCCCCCCCCCCCCCCCCCCCCCCCCCCCCCCCCCCCCCCGGCTGTTACCCACTGCTCAGGCCAGGGCACCCACAGAGAGCGACCCCCGGGGGTCTCAGGGACCTACTAAAGGAACGCGGTGAGGGGCTGAGAGGCATTTTCACCACCGCTCACTCCCCAGGCCGCAGGGACACCTGCGGGCGCAAAGAGGCGGCCAGCATGATGCCGCAGGCCCACTCGGGAGTGCAGAAGGCGAGTGAGGGGCACGGAAAAGTTGTGGGGCTGCCCCAGCAGGGGGCTGTGGTGGGGCGGGGGCGATGGGGAGCTGCTGGGCAGGAGGTCTGTGTCCCACAGGCGCCCAGGACATGTGCAGTGGACGTCAGACGAGGCTGTGTCCCCATGAGGGCGCCCAGGTGGAGTAACGTGGCCAGGAGTGGACTGTGGGCCCTGGGCGAGCCCGTCCAGGCCCACCAGGGTCTGCTCCCAGGTGCCCAGGGGCAGCAGCGCCGTGGGGGGCCCACCTGGCGCACAGGGGCCCGGGAAGCGGGGAGCGGGCGTTGGGAGGGGCCCGGCGGGCGCTCAAAGCGCGCTCAGGTTAGGCGGCGCGTCCAGCGGGCAGGTGCGGTCGCGCGCGGCGGTCGCCAATTCCACACCTCGAAGCCACTCAGTGCACCTGCGGACCAGGCCCTCGTCCACGGGCACGGCCTCCTCCTCGTACTCCACGTCGTCGTACTTGTGCCGGTCATTGAGCAGCGACACCTTGAGCATGCGGCGCGGGCCGGGATCGGGGGTCCTGGGGCCGCGGGGCAGTAGCGGGGCGCCGGGTGGGCGTGCGTCCAAGCCTCCGGGATCACCTCCCCTCCGCAGACCTGCGGCCTTGGCTCGGGACCCGGGGCCCGGCGGGCGCCTGGTGTCGGCCGAGGGCGCAGGGAGCGGCCGTCGGGGCCGCGCCAGCAGCGGCTGCTCCAGGCGGCGCCTCTGGAAGACCAGGGCGGCCTCCGGGGAGAGGCTCAGAGGGCGGCGCCCGGGCCCCGAGGCTGCGGTCCCTGCGGGGCTGGCGCCGGACCCAGCCAGGCCCGGGGCTCGCGGAGTGGCCGGGCCGGGGCCGCGGCGCCCGGGGGGTTTCCTCAGGGTGGCCGAGGGCCAGGAGCGGGGCAGCAGCGCCTCGGGCCGTGCTGGGGGCCGCTGCTTCTCCCGGGCGGTGGCGGCGGGCGGCGACGGCGCTGGCGGGGCGCAGGTGGGCGCAGCCGCCTTCCGGGACCAGCGAAGCGGCGGGCGCGCGGCGGGAGGCGGCGGAAACGGCATGGCGCCGCCGGACCTGCGAAGCCTCAGCGCCCTGGAGGGACGGGGTTGGGGGCCTTTAGTCCCCGGGGCGTGGAGCCGCCGCCCTCCCCGTCGCTGGGCGGGGCCGCCGCGCGCCCTCGCTCCACACCCCCTTCTTTCGGCCGCATCTGCGCTCCCCCCGCCGCCCGGCACTCTCACCCGTGGCAGGGAGCGAAGGACCCCTTTTTCCCTCTGCCCGAGGCTCCCGGCCAAGCCCCCGAACCCCCAGCGCCGCCGCGCGCTGCGCCCTCTCGGGAGGAGGAGCCGCGAGCCGGGATCCAGGAGACGATAAGACGCGGCGGGCGGAGGGAGCGGGGACCCGCGGGCAGGGCCAGTGGCAGCGCAGCGCAGGCGGGACAGGCCCGCACTCCGGTGCGTCCCCCGCCTGGGGCGGGTCCCTCCGGTGGCGGAGGATCCTTCCCAGGCTCTCCGAGTGGGGCGGGCGGGAAGGCTGCCTGGGACACACGGGTGGGCAAAGGCACCTCGGAGCCTCGCTCAGCTTTCACTTTATGTGCTGCCAGACTGCTGCAAGACAGTCGCGTCAAAATTAAAACCTAGTCTTCTATGAACAGGTAAGACAGTCGTTTTAGTGATGTAACAATGTATGAAATATAAGACAGTATGTCCTTTTAGAGTGATAACTGTGTGCAAAGCAGTGTCTTTACCGCCGTCGCAGTGGTTCAAAATGAAAACATCCTCACTGTCAACTTATATGAGGTCTGCCTGGAAAAAGTCCAACCACTGTTAATATAACGAAAATGGTTTGCACTACATCCATGTAACCTGGCAGCCAAGGAGAGTGGACTGGAGTGCACATGCGTGAACAATGACGACTTCACTGTACTAGCCAGTGGGGACAGCAGAGCCGTTGAGTCAGCATGTGTGCTGTGTGACTGTCACATTCAAAATGACTGAGCAAGCAGAGCAACGAATCTTTATCAAATTTGTGTTAAGTCTGAACATTCCTCTGTGGAAACTATTGGGATGATTCCAAAGGCCACAGCAATCGGCAACTGGTGATGGCAGATTCATCACGACAACGTGCCCGCTCATGCATCAGGTCTCGTGCAGAGTTTTTTGAGAAACATCAAATCACCCAGGTGACACAGCCCCCTACAGCCCAGATTTTGTGCCCTGTGACTTCTGGCTTTTCCCAAAACTAAAGTCACCTTTGAAAGGGAAGTGATTTCAGACCATCAATGAAATTCAGGAAAATACAACAGGGCAGCTGATGGCAATTGGGAGAACTGTGTGAGGTCCCAATGTGCCTACTTTGAAGGGGACTGAGGCGTCATTGTCCTACGTACAAAGTTTCTTGCATCTTTTTTAAAAAAGATTTTAAAAAATTTATTTTTAGACATCAGGGGAGGGAGGGAGAGAAGGAAGCATCAAGGTATGGTTGCCTCTCACACGCCCTCTACTGGACACCTGGCTTGCAACCCCGGCCTGTGCCCAGACTGGAAATCAAACGGGCGACCCTTTGGTTCACAGGCTGGCGCTCAATCCACTGAGCCACACCAGCCACGGCTGTTTCTTGTGTCTTGTATCTCTTCAGTAAGTGCCTCTGTTTTCCATGGCTGGACACCTTCTGGACAGACCTTGTATTCTACTTGCTCAGACAGAAAAACGTCCCGCAGTCAGTCTTCGGATGTTTGTTGAATAACTGAGCAATTACAAAGCAATGTATGAAGAAGTCAAGGCAGTCCCTGCATTACTTCAGAGTAACCGGCCGTTCAGCTCTCCAATCACACATTGCCACAAGCCATGCTTGTGCCAGCTAGCCAACCCCCAATGCTGGCTGTGGCCCAGGTGACTTGAAAGCATTCATATGTGGGCGAACTCAAACATGCCCCATGCCAGCCGTCCCCAGGGCATGACGCCCCACACATCTGTCCCACTGCGGTCCCCTCCTAAGCCCATGTGTTCCAGCTGAGGTGGCCTCTGGGTCAGGATGTGAGGCCAGAAGGCAACTTGACGGTTGGCCAGAAACCTCTCTCACCACAGAGAGGGGGTGGCGGGGAGGTTTGGTACTGGGATCCCTACCAGCACCCCCAAACCACCCCACACGTTCACAGAACATGCAGACGAAGCTTCCGGACAAGGTTCTAGCTGTCCCGTCACTGTGCACTCCTCCTCCCCGCCAGGACCTTGGGGCAGCCTGTCTCTGCCCGCTGCTCAGGTCACCAGAGGTCTGTCACAAGTAGTAAAAGCACCCGTGCGTTTACCCCAGGGTTCACACTTTCGGGGGGTGAGGGGGCTACCAGGCATGACAGCAGGGGCAGCAGAGGAGTGGAGGCCTGGCGATGAGGGCAAGGGGTCGAATGCCGTCTGCTGTGGGCACAGTCTGGCGGGCGAGCCGCCGAGGGGCAAGCCTCGGGGGCCCGCGTGTGGCTGCGGGGGCTCCAAGCCTGTGCCGTCAGAGGCGGCATCTCCCTTCGGCACCCCAGCTCCTCGAGGGCTCCCCGGGTGCGACAGTTGGGCCGGGTGGCCCTCTCGTGATTATAACCAGGTGAGACCCACTTCATCTGCATCACTCCACGGCCACCCCGCGGCTCCTTACAGATGAAGGAACCAAGGCTTCTCTGAGTAGCTGCTCGGCCGCCTCTACCGAGGCCGGAGTCTCAAGGCTCCTTTATACGTTAGGACCTGAAGAGCCTGCTCTCGTGGCCTGTTGATGTTCACCTTACTAGTAATTTCAACTGAGACGAAAAAAATGTTCATTGATACACTTTAAAATACCAATACGGCGTCCCGGGGTTGCCACGGAAGGAGACCCTGAAAGGCACCCGGGCGGGTCCCGGGTCCCCGCTTTGAGAACCGCCGCAACGCTGCCGCGGTGCACGAGCCCCCACGCCCGGGCCGGCCGTGGTCTCAGGGGGGCGGCCACAGTCTGGGGGAGCCTGCTCTGTAAGCGGGTGCAGCTCTGACCGGCTGCGGAGCCCCATCATTTGGGGAAAAGAGGCTTCGGAAGAACTTTCACTCCTGGCAGGTTCTGCGGGGGTGTCCCCGCAGCATGCTGTCCCCCAGGCCAGCGGCTCTGAGGCCCATCTTGACAGCCCTCTTGCCCCTGCCGGAGGCCGGGGCAGCCCCGCGACACCCCGCGTACCCACGGCCGGCCGGGACGCTCCCTGGACCGAGCTGGCTCCTGTCCTGGCGGCCACAGAAGTGAGCGCGAAACCCGACGTGCTTACGCACACCACGCAGGCGCAGAATGTCACCACACCCGCGAGCACCTGCAGCTGCGGGAAGCGGGGCTGACGCCCCAGCGCCCCGTCCCCACCTCCGCAGTGGGCCCCTTTACCCAGGGCTCCCCGGTGCCCCGTCCCGGCACCACCACAGCAATGCGTCCCCTTGCTCCCGGGCACGGCGCTCCCACGAGCTCCAACAGTGGCCTCCGCTGGAGGACTGAGGACACCTTTAGGACGAGGCACGTCCGCCCTCCCTCTGCTAGCCCCTACCCGGCTGCCCAGACTTACGGTGTCCAGTGGGGCCCCACTCTGGTCTGGCTGCCGGACAAGGGCGAGCGAGGCTGAGCAAAGGCTATGAGAGCAGCGAGGGCGAAGAGACCCCGGTCGCAGACTCCACCCCTGCCCCCCCAGCCTGTCCGCTGCGCCCCGCGTCGCCGCCTCTCCTGCGGCACCACCTCCCTCGCGGCTCTCCTCTGGATGTGTCCCCTCCCGAACGCTGTCTCAGGACACGTTCTCTGGGCTACTACTCCAAAAGCAATCCCACTATTGCCTCTCGACAGCCCTAGTCACCCACCTGTCCTTCCCCTGTAGACCCATTTGGAAGCTCAGCCAGCGCCACTGGGGCTGAGGGGCACCTCTCTGCTCTCCGACAAGCCTGGAGCCCCCCAGGCAGGCTCCCCTCGGGCCTGGCTCCTGCCCGGGGACTCACTCCCCTGGACCACCAGCCCCGGGCTGCTAGTGGCCAGTCCCCTCACCCGCCCAACCTTGCCATGAGCTCTGCTGACATACCCACGACTAGAGCCTCCCCCTGGCTTCCCGGGCGCTGTGCTGGGGCACACGCTGAGGGCCGCGTTCTAAATGCCCTCCTGGTCCCACAGTCCCTTGCCTGTCACAAATCCGCACCCAGAGGCATTGTCAGGGTAGAAGCTGTAGCTTACTCGTTCGTCTGCCGGAAAGCCGCACGATGCCTAGGCCAAATTTTATTAAACTGAACCGAAGTACCACCCACTTAAAAGACTGTAAATTTGACTCAGAAAAAGTAATCTTCCAAGAATGGGTTTATTGCAAAACTGTAAAGATTTATATATTATTTTTATTACATATAATAAGCTACTTTTAGTTTAAAATTTTTCACATTTAAAGTTTTTAAAAAAATATTTTAAAAATCTAGACATTTTAAAAGAGCCAAAAAAGCTGAACATACATCACGCAGCACAGATTATCCTTAAATATTCACATCTCAGATTCTGTTTAGAAAAGATTAAAAAACTGGCTAAAAATCATTCACACCCGGCAACGATTAAGGCCTCCTTGTCTTCGGAAGAGCACGTTAATGACACAAACTGAATGCAAGGCTGTAAGTATTTAACAGTTTAATCGTGCACAGGGTCTTCGCCAGCGCAGAAAACGGCCCTCAGCCATCACTGCAGCGGGTGGGGGTGAGGGGCGGCCACTGTCTCCGGGAAAAAACGTACTTCACCAAAAAACGAACAGCAATGTTCAAACGCTCCTTTTGACGAGTTTCTGATGTTCAACTCAGTACAGAAGAGCAGCATTTAATGACTGCATCCCTGGTGGAAAAAGAAGGGGGGAAGGACACTGTAACAGCCTGTCTCCAGGGCCGACCGTCAGGACACACTGGTGCCACAGGCAAGCGCGCGACCTCTCTGCAGCCAGGACTCGGCGGCACGCAGCCGACAGCTCTGCCGAGTGTCACGTGAAATCAAGAACTGGGTTGGACAGAATTTGTTAATTTCTGAAATGACACTTATTTTATGAAGTCTTTACCAGCACATACACTCATCTTACTATGAAGAAATAAATTTAAATATCAAAAACCACCTAACAAAAGAACTAATTTTTAGAAAGAAATACCAGGTTGGATTTTAAAAAGCAAAACGTTTGTAACTGCATGCTAAGGATTCAAAAAAATTCACGTGATAAAATCCATTCACCTTTTCATACTTTATCTCAGAACAGCTGGTCTGAAGCATCACCAATACTAACACTGTATTCACCCAAACGTGTCATCTGCACGTGGGCTGCTCAGCGCGGGCCCAGTGAACTGGAGACGTGTGGGTGGGCCTTGACGCAGCTCCTCTGCTGAGGGTCCTAAACTTGGGGGTGGCCTCCTTCCAGAAGCATTGCCATGGCTGTGAGCTCTCGCTGTAGGGCATGGCACCTGACACATGCCCAGGTCACCTGCCCGTGTTGGGCACAGCAGCGGATCTCCAGCGAAGCTGCCCAGGACGGAGACGCACCCCCGTGCTCCGGAGCCGCAGTGGCCACACCGCGCTGGGCCCTGGCTGGCTTCTTCTCCTTGTGTTCACAAAGGGAGTTACCCATTTGGAATTCAATTAAAAACAGCTTTGCTACCAATTCCCTCACTGTTCTTATTAGGCACACAACGTGGCTATTTCTCACACACAACCTATGTTTCCAACTCTCACACAGAAGCAAAGCTGTGCCTTGGCAGAGGGTTCCTGAGTCTTGGATTTAAGATTGCAGTTAGTTTTGCTTCTCCCCTACATGACTAAATAAAGTGCATTTCTCTGAAAAAGTATAAATGGCAGTTACCTCTTCACACACGGAATGTGTCTATGGGCTTAAAACACGCATTCACGTGTCAGACCTCAGTTTCTCACTAACTTCCTTAAAAAGACAAAAAAATTCATTTTGCTCGCGTCTCCATGTCCTCTTTGCTGGACATCTGCCGCCAGGGAAGGACCCGGAATCTCTTGCCGAAGCTCCCGAGCTGCGAAGGCTCAGGTGTTAAAGCAGCGGTGCGTCGCGCCCCACTCCGCTCCCTACGTTCAAAAGGGCTCTTTTCTATGCATCTCATTTAAAATATCATTTCTTTTTGAGAAGACAGTCAACAAAATGCAGCCTTTACGTAACATTGAATGAGAAAATGACTGACACTGACGTGCTTCTGCAAAGCTAACTAGAGGACCAGGGACCAGATGGGGTTCGGACAGGCTCACCTTGCGTAAGGGATGTACGACAGGCTGTACCTGCAAGAAAAAGTCCAGCTGTTGAAACTCCTCCAACAAAAAACAAAACAGCACAGGCTGCACAGTCACCCCCGAGCGCCCCCAGCCGGCGCGATGCGATCACTGCCCCCGCCCACCCCGCCCGCCGCCTCAGGGAGGAGCTCCGCGTTTTTCTCTAGCAGCTGATGAATGCGGACGTCTGAGCCTGTCCTCAGACAAGGTTTCCCTTTTTAAGTTTTTTTTTTTTAATAGAAACTATCAAATAACTGAGACTAAAGTGCTTTTTCTCTTAGGGTAAGGCTATTATTAAACACACACGATGAAATAAAAAACAACATATTACAGAAAATAACCGAGATTCAATGTGAATTTTTCCACATTTCACTGAGACAGCAAAAACCTCCTTCTTCGCAAGGGCCCCTTTGTAACACACAGAGAAATGCAAGTAACATCCGCTGATGGGACATTTATCGGTGGAAAGGCAGAAAAGACCCAAAGGAAAGATGATCCCAGACTGGGAAACACTGAGCAGAAGACAAAACAGCAAAAGCAGGGAAGGGGTTGCTGACACGGAAAGGAAAAAACAAAGCTTAGCTCTGAGGACAAAAGAAAAACACCCAGGTGCTTTAACGTGTGGGGACACCCTCCAGGTGTGACAGGTAGCATGGGAAGAGGGCACACTCAAGCCCACCAGGCACTTGCAGGGCCTGCTGGTGCAGCTAGACTGGATGTGGCCCAAGACGTGAAAACAGCTCACGAAGAGCAGAGGGGCTGACCCACACCTGGCCGCCACCGCGGGCGGCCCCGGGGCTGGCACCAGAAGGAGCCCAGTCCGGCACTCAGCGCCGAGTGCACGGCCGACCCACGTTCCCTGGGGCTCGCCTGGGGCGGGCCTCACTCCATGGATCCACGGGGCATCGTCTACACGTCTTACCGTCTCTCTCTTCTCCACATACCAGGAGACAAGTGGGGGTTCAGGGGCCCCCCACGTCAGCGCAGCACGCCACCCACCCCACATCCCCCTGCCCGCCTGCAGGCACCCCGGGACCCTGTTTACGTCCCACAGAACACACCGTCCGATGAGTGCCGACGGCTCTCCTAGGCTCACAGGCTCAGAACAAAGTGCCTGTCCCATTCCAACGGCCTGGGACTTACCAGGTCATCGACAGGAACTGCAGCGCACAGAACAGCAGGGCCAGCCCCTTCTTATGCCACTAGCAGCAGCGAGAAACAGAAATGGTGAGTGACGGAGTTCTCAAAACACTTCCCACAACCACGTTTAACTCTTCCCTGTTAAAAATGTAAGATGACAGCTCCATTTCATTAAATAGCGTGACAAACTTAAAATCCAGTCTCCAGGAACCCTAACTGGCCATAAAGTGCATTTCCCTTCTAAAATCCTCTGAACTCATCCCTTTAAATTCCACTGGACATAAGGCATTCCAAACATGTTCCTGAGTAAGTGGGCACAGGCCAAAACGCTGAAATCATGTTGTGTCGGTCCTTCCAATCGATGAGAATGTTTCTAAAATCGACCTTTAAAACCCCACTTCGCCATTCGATCTCTATCCCATGTAGAATGTGCAGATTTTACTCGTTCTCACATTCCCCTTTTCTTATTTTTTAAGGAAAACTGTATTTTATTGTCATCTTCTGGAATAATGTAAAATAAAGAGTTTCTAAGACTTTTTAAGTGATCTATTTTTAGAATTCTTTGTCCATTTTCAATGTTCATTTATTTACTTTTCTATTTAATCTACTGCTTCGAGATAGGCCGCTAGCCCATTCCAAAGTCGGAAACCGATTTCCACAAGGATATGCAACAATTCTTAAGAGCATTCCTTTAACTTACCACTGGGAACTAGTGTAGGTAAACTCCCATGGAACCGCAGTTCCGCCCTTACACGTTCACCATTAAGAGGGAAGTCAGAGCCTTTCTTGACGAAGCATCCCTCACACTCGATACCACCCTCCCCTGCAGCGCGTGGCTCTCTGGGTGGCTACCAGCCACCGCGAGGCCTCTGGGGAGCAGACGGGAGCCAGCCCCGCCCAGGAAGCAGAGCCCGGAGCCCCAACAGGAAGGCTGAGCTGTGACGGGGACTTCTTCGGGGCTCAGGAGGAGCCGGTCACCTGGTCCCGGGGCCCAGGGTTAACCTAAGCCTTCCCGTCCTGGGTCTGTTCGTTGGTTGGGGTGTGACTTCTGGCCCCATCTGCGTGTGGCTCTGGTGACTGTCACCCACCCCAGGCCCTCCCCAGCGGCTGCCCCGTGCCTCACTGATGGGCTTCTTGCAGCACAGCCTGGGGGTGACGCAGGCGCCGCCGGACCCAGGGGAGAGGACAAACTCACTCTGCCCACTTTAGACACACCACTGACAGCAAGTATAGCCACCAACTGGATGTCACCATACACAACTTTGGGGACATTAAGGTTTGCTGGGCTTTAAGATGCCAAGCTGAGCTCCTCTGAAGTCCCACAGTCAGTGAAAAGCCGGCCCGGCCAGCGCACTTACCCAGAGAGCAGAACACAGGGTGAGCACGAAGCAGAGCTGGGGGGGAAAGAGAGGCCCGTGAGCTTGAGTCCTTCCAAAGGCGCAGCAGAAACACACGCACCCACCCGCGCAGACGACGCGCTGCAGGACAGTCAGTCAGGCTGCCACCACCGCCTTCCGTGGGCACTATTTCAGGCTGATGATGGCAGCCTTCCCGGGCCAAACAGGCGCGTCTAGAAAATACTTCGTTGCGTTGAGTACGGCAACAGGACGGACGTCTGGAGGACGGTTTGGTGGCAGAAGCCGTTCCCGAGAGTGACGCTGTGAGTGCGCAGCAGCAGCCCTGCCGGCACGCGCTCAGGGCACCTGCTCACGCAGCCAGTCCTCCCTGCCCGCGCACCGGCAGCAGCTGCCGGTCAGCCTGCGCGCCGGAGGTCACGTCATCAGCGCGCCCTTCTGCTCCCCCAGGAGGCAGGGGAGTCAGAGGAGAGGCGGCGGCAGCGACAGGCAGGCCGCCGGGAGACGGGGAGCCTTAGGCGAGGTCCCAGCTCCGACGCCCAGCGGCCACGCGGGCTTGGTTCGGTCCGTCCGTCCTCTGGCCCAGAGCCCCGTGTCCTTCCTCTGAAAGGACACAGCCTCCTACCTGCTGCAAAGAGCCGTGCAGCGAACAGATCAGAGTGAGTCCACCCTGAGCTTGAGGCAGGGCTGGCACCTGCTTCCCTGAGGGCGTCAGGGTCCCTTCTCCTTGCTACCAGCAGGATCCCACATCGGCAGCCAGTGAGACCGCGCCAATCATTGGACCAGGAACGTCACGACAAGCCATCACCAAGGCTCTACCGCACCAACAACTAACAGTTTCTTTTGGGAAACAGTGTATGTTTCTAAATGTTTGAATGGCCTCTCCGCCCCCTGCCTGCCAAGTAAGGTCGAGCAAGCGCCACGTTACCGGGACAGGGGTCAGGGTGTCCTGAACAAAATAAATCGATGGGACACCTCAGTGAAACAGAAGCCTCTCATAGCTAACAGTGTAAGATAACTCCTCAGTAACCCAGACAGTTAAACGTGACCATAGATGTCGCTATACAAGCTAATTTGTAAAATCCAAAATAACTAGAAAAAATTGTAAAAGGTAATAAACATGAAGTTGAATAAGGACATAGTAAAAAAATCAGGCTATAAAGTTTTTTTTATCTCATTTAAGGAAGAGGGAGAAGCCCACACTGTGCTCGCAAACATTTCCAAGTTATGAGTCTATAGGTTAGTTGTGCCTGAAAAGCTAATAATAAACGGTGAAAGGGACAAACTAGCTATGCTGACATTTCCATTCACAAGCGCGCCTTCAGGCAAAGACCTCTGCAAGGGACACAGGTGCAGTCTGTCAGGACGAGGGGCGCAGTGGGGAGGGCCTCACCCAGGTCGGTGGTCCGCTGGGACCGGCACACGCGGGGCGGTGAACGCCGGGTCCCCGACACGAGCGCCCCGAGTTTAAGAGGGACGGCCCGAGCGCCATGGACAGGGCCATGGAGGAGGGAGGGGGCACTGGTAGAGAAGCCCTACTGTTGGCCCCGTCTGTCAGCTTGTCCAGGGCAAGGGACAGAGACGGGGATAGGCTACTTAAACTAATGCCAACCCTCTCCTAGCCCTCCCTGCCCCCTGGGAAAGCACATGCAGCAGGCCCTTAACCCTACCGCTCGGGGCTGGGATGTGAAACCCAGCCAGCTCTGCCAGCCACTGCAAACACACAGACCTACAATGTCAGATGTGCCACGGAAGGTGGGATTCACCCCGCCGGCCATGCAGGTGACCGTGTATGATCCAAAGTCTTTACCCACAGCCTGAACGACATCATTACCACGTGCCATCTGAGAAATGTAACAAAGTACTTACAGAAAACAGGCAATTATTTGTAAAATAAAAATGCAAAAAACACTCCAATAAAAGTTATCCTAGTTTTCATATTTACTTACAATCATAATAACTGTGGCAAGCCACCGTGTGGCTTCGAACATTTTCTTCAGCTGCTTCACGGGTCCCATCAGAAAGCACGTGCTGCAGAGACAAACGGAAGAGCTGAGGAACAGGCGGATGATGGCCTCGTCTGGTTACAGATGCTTTCGAAAGAAGGAATCCAGCCCTGGCTGGCGTGGCTCAGTGGATTGCGTGCCGGCCTGCGAACCAAAGGGTCGCCGGTTCAATTCCCAGTCAGGGCACAGGCCTGGGGTGTGGGCCAGGTCCCCGGTAGGGGGCACATAATGAAGCAAACACACGCTGATGTTTCTCTCCCTCTCTTCCTCCCTCCTGCCCCCTCTCTGAAAATAAATAAGTAAATCTTCAAAAGAGAAGAAATCCTGTCAGTTTACTGAGTAACAATCCCTACCTAAGCCATTTCTGTGTCCCTAACACCGACACGGATGCCATTTCACAGCTCCACGTGAACAGAAGCGCCCAAACAACACTGAGCGGACCGGGCGTCTGTTTTCGCCGCCACTGCCCGCGACCGAGCAGTGACAGGCACACGCGGAGACGGTCAGGCTGCAGCTCTGGCAGCACCTCCAGGTGCCTCAGCTGCTTTCAGACCCATCTGCACGAGACCCGCAGAGTGGGCCTGGGAACGTGGGCCGCCCTTGGTCGTGGATCTCGCACATTTGCCGTGCACTGTCTCCGATCCAGAAAATTCCTCAACGGGCAGACGGTAGGAGGCCACGTGTGCACAAGCTCGGAGCTCATCCACCTGAGGACTGCTCCGCGGGCACTAACACGCCCGGACATGCACCCACGACCCTCAAAGAGGGTCCCCGAGGCCTGGCCCCTGCACACCAGCATCTCTGCCCCAGCCTCCCACGCTGCACCACAGCTGCCACACCCTCTGACCCGCTCCCTCACTGGGGCGTAGGCCCCGTAGAGCGGGCACTGGGGCTCCGGAGACGTGTCTGGTGGAACGCCTGTCTCTCGCCTCACTGTAGGATGGGGGCGACCATGCCCACCTCCCAGGCCGGCACGCAGCACGCGCCCCGTGCTGGCCAGCCCCCGCCGATGCTGCGCCGCTGGCCGCCGTTCGCCGCCGTTGGCCCCCGCTGGCCCCTGTGGGGTCCACGCCTCCCGATCCAACCAGCACGCGTTTGGGGGCTGAATTTATCACATGTCAGAGCTACGGAAACATGTCCTGTGAGGAGAATGCTTCTGAGGAAGGAAAACTCTGAGGGTGACAGCAGAGAAGGCGTTTTGAGAGGCTAACTGCCTGCACGTACCTGGCCAGCGCAGCGATGTTTCCGAAGGTGTAGAACACCGCGAAGAGCTTTATGCCGCCAGGAAGCCACAGCAGCCCGGTCCCCTGGGGGAAGACCCTCGCGTTACGCACTCTACCCCTGTGCTGACATCAGAGGGGACGGGAGGCCACCGCCATGGTGTCAGCGCACAGTGCTGTGGCTTTAAGTGTAAACGCTCGATGCCCGGGGCCCGGCAGGAGTGGGGTCTGCTCGAGTGTGTGTGTGGGGGGGGGGTGGTGACATGGGTGTAATAATTTACAGTTTTAATTTGAACAGTTCGCCTTAAATGTCCTATGGTGCTTGAGCGTGGTACTGTAACGTTACAGGATGACACGCTTGTGAGTCTGTCCTAGAACAGGGGTGTTATTTGTGCCAGGCCCCTGTAAACAGCCTCTTATTATATCATTTTAAAAAGTTAAATTTCAATGTTATTGGCTAATTTGAGTCTTGTGTTTATTTGCAAGTGAGTGTGTATGAATGAACCATAACACAACTTCCTTCGTGCGTGTGAGTAAATCTCACTCAAACATTCTTTTTAAAGGGCAAGTCAAAAAGGTAGTTAACATCTAAATTACTGGCTGCGTAGCTCTTTGATTTTCCTTCAATAACGTTACTTTAACAACCTGTAGCCCCCAAACATTGCTGTCTGCATCTCTGCACTGCGCCCTGATCACACGGCGAACTGTGACCACCCCTGGCCCCGGGCAGTCCAGGTAAGGCAGCAGTTTGGGGGCGGCAGCCGAATGGCAGACGAAGTCGTGCTCACCAGGACGGAGAAGAAAATGCCGCTCACGAAGCAGACAGCGAACCACTTCAGCCTGGTGTTGAAGCTCAGGGAGGAGCCGTCAAAGACCTGGGGGAGGAAGGACCCGTGTCCTTACACGGAAGCCAGGCTAGGCCCCCCCGCCCCGCACGCTGGGGTCCTGCCTTCCCCTGCAAACAATGTCACGGTCCCCCGGCTGTGCAGGGAGGCACGAACGTGGGGTGGGGACCAGGGGGCCCTGAAGAAAAGCCACTGCTCTTAGCATGTGTGACCACGGGACTGTGCTGGGTTCAAAAATCCCTCACCCATTAGGGGCAGTGCAGGCACTCGCGCACACATGAAACAACACGACGTGTAGGACAGATTACAAAGTAACAGATAATTAAAAAAGTGGAGAAAAGGGGCAACAAGATGGGACAATGCTGGCAAACGCTGAGGCTGGGCATGGGCGCAGGCCTCCTCTCCTGTCTGTGCAGGTCGCTGAGGTGAGGTGCTCTGTGACGGGGCCTTTGTGCAGGGGCTGCGTCAGGAGAGACCCAGCGGAAGAGTGAGGGAGGCCCGAGCGAGGACAAGCTTCCAGCTGCCGACCCCTCTGGGGTGGGGCTGCGATGCCACGGTGTCAGCTCGGCCTGAGCAAGGCTGGCCCCTGGGACCCATCTCCACCAGAGGCTCACTGGCTGGGGACTGGGAGCAGAGTGGCGATGGCTGCAGAGGCTCTGGGGGGGTGGGGGGGCAGAGGGGCACACCAGCTGAGGGCACACCAGCTGAGGGCACAGCTACCTAATAAGGAGGGCTTGGGCGGCCACCAGGAGCATCCACCATTAGACACAGCCGACTGACGACCTCCACTGTAAAGAGCTCACGCCTAACCAGCCCCAGGAAGCCTCGCTTGTCAGAGCAGCAGCAGCCCTGTGTGCCGAGCGGACCTGGCTGCTGGGGGGATGACCCGCAGGCACGCGCGGGGCGGCACGCGCAGCCAGGCAGCTCGCCTGCCCCGCGAGGCTGCAGCAGTGTCGGCAACAGGCGCTCCAGGAAACCAGACACACACGGTAAGAATCCGTACACCAAAGCGCAAACGTCTGCCTCACGTTGCCATACGGACTTAAAAACAGGGCCGCGTCCTTGTAATGCATTTTCTAGAATAATGAAGTAAAAACTGAAAGTTTTATATACGAAATCTCAAAATACCTTTGGCTACATACTTACCTGAGTCGATTAATCTGTGAATCCTTATGTAGCATGAAAAGTAGATAAAAACAAATATTCCGTCAAAGTAACATACATCACTTTTCACAGACTTTAAATGTTTTTAAAATTTTTGCTTAACTCAGGCATTCTTGTTTCCAGCAATGTCACCTGTTTATAGCAAAACCAATCACTGGATTTTAAACAAATAATGAACTTGCCTATAAAAACATGTGAATTTCATTCTTTTTGATTGGGAAGGCTATCTGTCACGCATATTTTAATTACACAGGACAAAACGCACCCTGAGGACTGCAAGGGGCACAGGGGCCGAGCGCCCTGCCCCTAGAACAATGAGAACAACACCCTGGGGGGCGGCAGGGAAGAGGAAAAGGCACCCGTCTGTGCTTTCCCACAAGCTTACATCACCCCACTGTTGGTGTGACGCCCAGTCTATTCTCCTCGGCTCACCTACTGGTCTAAGAGTAGGTGCTTCTCCCCTACTCCCTCTTCCACTTGCTGACCTTTGAAAAGAAACTGACACCGCAGGTGGGCAGACCCGAGCCAAGGGGAAGGTCCGGTCAGGAACAGGATGTCCAGGGGCAGAGAGCCTGGATGCCTAGCAGCGGGCAAAACTGGGAAAACGAGTACTGCTGGGTGGGACCTCACGCCAGGGTGACCTTCCTCCCCTAGGGTTCGCTGGTCGTGGGGCTCAGACCCTCCCCTGGCCTTTCCTCCCCAGGCCTGTCACTCATCAAGCGGTGCAGACCCCCTTGGAGGAGGAGCAAGGAGGCTAGAGAACGGACTCGGAAGACCCCACAGCAGCCCGGCCACGCCCACCACCCGAGGCATGGAGCCCCAGGGCCCTAGACATGGAGCCCCGGGCCGGCACGACACCTAGGCCTCTGCGTTTCAGCTCCTGGCCCAGAAGAGCAGCAAAACCAGACCCATCAGTGGAGACCTCGGCCCTGAAAGGACACACCTGGAAAGCCGATGAATAGTGTTTTGAGATTCTCCTCTGAGACCTCCCCTAAAACCCCCACCTTTGAAAGGCAGATTAAAAAACTCCTTAAGCCCTCCCCCCACCTCCCTCCCTCCTACTCATGCCGCCCCCCTTTCTTCCTTCAAGGCTAGTACCTCTGCTTTCTTTGTCCTGAGCTCCAAGGGCCCTCCTTCCACCTCTGTGACTCATTTCAGGAGCCCAGGCAGCCCGGCTGGCTTACTCCTTCTACCTCTGTGAGTCTAAATAAACCTTCGCTTGTACTGGTGATCTTGACTCTGAACTCAAGGACCGAGGTCTCACTTTGCAGGCTATGTCTGGCATTGTCCGTCGTTAACGGAACACATGACGATTATTCCCATCTGTAAATACGGGAAAGCAACCCACAAACAAACGAGCTGTCCCGAGCCTCGGCACAGAAACAGAGCACAGGCCTCCCGGCTCCAAAGTGGGGACATCACACAGAGCTTCACGGGTCGGACGACCCGGCACGCACGGCCTCCTCCAGGAGGGAAACAGCAGGCACCCTGGTGCCCCGCCTGTTTCGGCACCAGCGTGTCGGTGCCATCTTCTTGCCCAACTGGGGTCAGAAATGCCCCCGCCAGAACCAGCCACTGCGCTGGTTTCTTAAACGCAGTCTCAGAGAAGAAATACACATGCCGTTGCCACCAACTACTTTGTCACTGAAGGGAGAGGAAGCAAAGAGAAAAACCCCAGGGAGCAGGGGGCACCCCCTTCCCTGGGCAGCAAAGGGACCGCGCCGCCCGGGGCGAGAACGCACCCTGCGAGGGAGCCGGCCCCACTGCGGCACGAGGGGCAGGGCTGCTTTCCCGCAGCGACAGAGAAGCCGGGAGAGGTGGGCACGGTCCAGAGGGCACCGCTGCGGAGGCCTGGCCTGCTCCCAGCTCCTGCTGCCTGCGCACAGGGAGCACGGGCGGCCTCCGGCTGGCAAAGACCCTGGTGCGGCATTCCTACACCTCCTCTTCCAAAGTGACGGCGGCATGTAAATGGGTGAAGGTGAGGGCAAGCACCGGAAACGGGTCCTCTCCAGAGGGGGCCTCACCCGCCTGAGGTGTCCTGCTCCTTGCTGGGTCCCCCTGCCCCACTCCAAGGCTCACACACTCACGGCCACCCTGCCCTCCCCACTGCTGTCACCTACAGCTCTCCCTGCCACTCTCCCCCACTCAGAACCTCTGATCGCCGGTCCCCACCCTGGATCCCAGAGTCTTGGATGACTCTGACACCGACGTGGACAGCCAGCCTTTCTGTTCCTTGTCCCCTTTGACCACCATTCCACTTGGTGGCCCCGGGCACTCTTTGTGCCCAAAATCACTCCCTCTCCAAACTCCAGCCTGCTGCTCTCCGACTCCGATGCCCACCCAGGGCACGCTGATCCGACTGCCCCGGCCCTGACCGCCCTGCAGCCTCCAGGCCCTTCATCCAGCCCCCCGAGCCTCCTCCCCCTTCTCAGTAGAAGTTACTTGGCACATCATGTCATTAAGACATTTAAAATGGGCTTCCTGTTGCATCCATTTTAAAATCTCACCACGACTCAAGCCTTCCTCCCTCCCCACTCCCACTCCGAGTAGGGTTACAGGGCAGGACAGGAGCCTCATAAGTCCTTCATCATCAACTTCTGAAGCGCGGCTTTCTCTCTGCCACCTCAGGCCACCCCGACTTCAGCCTCCAGCTCCGGTCCTGTCGCCACTGCTCTCACAAGCAGCTCCCTTGCTTCCGACAGTTAAGACGGGGGCCATTGGTGGGGACAGCTGGCTGCCATCCGCCCTCAGGAAGACCCTCTCTTCCTGTCCTCAATCCCTGCACAGGAGCTGAAGCCCACCAGGCCCCCCTGCCCTCCCCAGGGAACTTACAGAAACCCCTCCAGCTCCCCACCTCCAACAGGGAACCACGTTCTCTCCCAGGACTAAGCCCATCGCCCTTTAGGCTTCAGAGTCTTCCACCTCAAATGCGAAAACCTCTGCCTTGATTCCACCCCCAGCCTCTGCTGGCTGGCTCACTCACTGCACCCCTCACGCACCCCTACAGCGTGCTCCCGAGCCTGCTCTAAGTGCTGGGCGAGCCTGGCTCCCCAGGAAGGGGGTCTGGGGGCTGCCCTGCCTGTTGCACACTTGTACCTCAGCCCCACGCCTGGGCCTCTTCATCTGAGGCCCCGGGGCAGATAGAGCTCCTGTCCCCCTGCAGCCTCCTGACGGGGGACAAGAGGACCCCAAAGATGCTTTCTCCTCTTTGACCCCGGTACAGCCGCAGTCCTCCCCCACCTCTCTCCCCTGACCTCCAGGTTCACAGTTTTGCTCAGGGCTCCCTCCCTCAGCAGTGAGGTGACCCCAGGTCTGCACTGACCTCCCTCAACCCCGACCAGGGCCCATTTCCATGGGAGAAACAGACCCAGGGGAGTCAGCTCTACCCAGGGTCAGCCTCTTGCTGACGCCGTCGCAAGCAGCAATTCCAGGCCGAGTTGGCCCCTCTGTTTTTGGCTGGTTGCTTTAACTGGCTCCTCAGACACCTGGCAGCCCAGGTCTGTATCTCCCAACTCAGGGGCACTCTTGACACTGGGAAGAACGACAGGGAACACGATACACAGGCCAGTGCCCCCGGGATGAGCTTCGGGCACCGTGAGCACAGAGAAGAGCGGCTCAGCAGCAGAAGCGGTGGAGAGCGGGGAGGGAAGGTGGCATCGCTCGGACAGGACTCGGGGCCTCTTTCCCGAGGCCTTTCTGAAACTGATGTGAACAAAGGAAGGGGCGCACATCCTCCCCCTCCCAGGCCCAGGTCCTCAACTCACGCTGGTCACCCCTGTCAGGTCCCGGCTTCCGCAGAGCTGCCTGGGGCGAGGCCCATGGGTGCACCTCGAGGCCCAGGCCAGGGGCGCCCCGTGACTAGCCAGGCTCCAACTCCCGTCCCTCCAGGGTTAGAACCCTCCAGGCACGAAAGCAACTTCCCGTCCTTCATCCCAAGGAGAGTGAAGACTCCAGTCTCCGTCCCTCCCCACCCACACGGGACACACCGCCACCCGCGCCCTCCCTGACTCCTTACCGCGCACCGCCCTGCCGCACGGGGCTCCTCCCAGGTCGCCCCCGTCCCCGTGTGTACTTTTGCAGCTTCCCACAGCCACAAGGGAACAGGGGAAGTGGGCGAGGTGTCCACGTTACCTTCTCCCCTCCGGACCGTGGCCTCAACCAAAGTGGCACCACCACTTCCACGCCCCCGGGGCTGCGAGCACATCGGCCCACCAGCACTCTGCAGGAGGCAGTGTCCCCCTTCCGCACCGTCCTGTGCAGCAGCCACCACACACGTGCCTACGGAGCCCCTAAAGTGTGGCCGGTATAACCGGGGAAGAACTTTAAATTGCACCTGACTGTAAGTAATTCAAACGTATTAGAATAAATAGTCACGTGTGGCTCTGGCTACCGTACTGTGGGGCAGGGACCCAGGGCACGAATCGGCGCACAAAGTGGCGGCCCGATAAACGAGCTGGCGGACGCGCTGGGGCCCTGCTGACATTCCCCCCCTTCCTACTCAGGGTTCTGGCGTCGCCGTCACGGGGTTAGAGCCCCCTGAGGGCAGGCGCGTGTCTTCCAGTCCGAGCCTCCCCGCACCCCCGCCCAGGACCCCGCCCACAAGATGCGCCGAGCAAGCACGACCAGGAGGGAAGTTAGGACGGGAAAGGGAACAAGGGAAAGACATCCGTACGCAACCCTATTCGATCTCAAACGTCCCGGTCCTGTGACAGGCGAACCAGAGTCGGATGGCGTGCAAATAACAAAAACGCTTACCGAGCAGGGTCACGGCTCTGAACCCTCTCAAAAGAGGAAGTAACCAACCAGGGCTCGGCGCCTCAACAGGCGACTTCAGTCCAGTTTCACTTCACGTCTCACTGACCTGTGGCTTCACCCCGCCCCCTACCCCCAGCGCCGCATTCATCTCGAGGGGCAAAGGGAGGCAAGGCACCCGAGGGCCTGGGCTCCCGGCACCTGGCGGGACGGAGGCTCGGGAGGGCAGGGCGCGGAAGACGGGCTCTCTGGGAGGGCAGGCGGGCCCCAAACCGGCTCCCCGGTCGGGATGCCCAATGGGGCGCCGCGGGGGGCGGCTCCCTTAGCGAGCCTCTGCGGACTCCACGAAAACCTGCGAAGACCCCAAGTGCCTTCCGGGAGCAGGTGGAGGCCCCCGCACCCACCGAGCGGGCGGAACAGGCCCCGCCCCGGCCCACGGTTGCTCGTCGGCCCGGCGCCCCGCAGCCACGGGGACGCGCGCCGGGCCCCTACCTGCGAGGTCAGGCCCTGCTCCTCGTCGTCCTGGCCGCTCAGGACCCGCCGCAGCTTCTCCATGGCCCCCGCTCCCGGGCCGCAGCGGCGGACACTCGCTGCTCAGCGATTCACGTCCACCGAGGAACTCGGAACCCGAAAGCCCCTACACACGCCCGGCCAACCGGAAATCCGGGTTCCCCGCTTCCGGCGCGTCGGCGCGGCCGCCGTCGCAGCGCGCGCATGCGCCCCGCAGGCCCGCGCCCCGGCTCGGAACTCTCCAGCGGCGGTGCCTGGGAGTCGGAGCGAGCGCCCCGGTCGTGTCGGGCGGGTGGGGGTGGAGGAGGTGTGAGCGCGCGAGAACGCGGACGACCGCGGGTCACCGTGGTCGGGTGTCCGCAGTCGCCGTCCCCCGTCACCAGCGGCGAGACCCGGTGGGCGCGCGGCCGTGACTCGAGGGAACGCGTTCGTCACGCCGGGTGCTCAGACCCACGTGCTGCGCTGGGACCGTCGTCCGGGACCGGCACTGTGACGTACAGGTTGTATCCAGTCTCGGCCCGGTGGAAACAGGTATCAGGACACCCCTGGGAAAGCAGGTCGTCCACGTCCTCCCACGCAAGTCCCAGTGCTCAGCATTTGTCAGCAGGAAATACTTGTATTTGATCTGTTTCTGTTGCAGCGTGAGCATTTATGCTTTTGTCCTCAACTGAAAAAGATTAGAAAATAGATGATAAACATCTGCTGTAAAACAAATCTCTATGCTTCTATGTAATGAAAGAGTACATCTATAAATTCTTCAAGGCTTTTTCCTTTTGAAGTGTAGTAACTTCAGTTTTCCATGGGCAAGAAAATGAGATAAACAGATAACTTCTGAACGCCGGGAGAAAATGTCTCAGGACATATGAGGTTGAACCACGTGAAATTGTCACTGTCCAACTGGTTCCTCCTGTACTTACTTGGGTATAAGAACTCTTACTTGGAGCCCTGGCTGTTGCGGCTCAGTGGATTGAGCGCCCGCCTGTGAACCAATGGGTCACCGGTTTGATTCCCACTCAGGGCAAAGGGTTGTGGGCCAGGTCCCCAGTAGGGGGCGCGCAAGAGGCAACCACACATTGATGTTTCCCTTCCTCCTCCCTTCCTTTCTGCCTACAAATAAACAAATGAAATCTTTTTAAAAAAGAACTCTTACTTGGAAAACATGGTGAAGGTTTAAGAGTAGTGCGTGCGTGTGTGTGTGTGTTAGGGGGGATGAGGAGTGGTATCACTTCTCTTGAAAAAAGAAAACGAGCCAAGCACAGTTTCCTGAATAATACTGCATTGTAGACAGAGTCCTTGTGGAGACAGTGAAATGATCAAGTGTCTAAGATCCAGAGCCATTGTGCCAGGACTGGGGTCCCAGCTCTGCATTTTGTAGCTATGAAGTGTTGGGTAAGTCAACCCAAACTTCTTTC
>PVJD01013709.1:0-32626 GCA_004026545.1 Mormoops blainvillei | reverse complement strand
CAGTAACATCAAAATAAAAAAATAAACTGACAGAAACTAGAGGTGAGGAGGGAGGGGGATGATGGGGGAAAGGGAAAGGTCACCAAGAAACATGCATAAAGGACGCATTGAGAAAGCCAAATGTGGGAAGGGCTGAGAGAGGGAGGTTGGGAGGGGTGGGCCTGGGGAAAGTGGTGGTGGATAAATGTTGATGTGGGCATTGATGGGATGGGGTGCAGGGTGGAGGGGATTAAGGGAAGAAAATTTGAGACAACTGTAGTAGAAAAATCAATAAAATATACCAAAGAAAAACCCACAAAAAACTATGGTACATTTACACCATGGAATACTACACAGCAGAAAGAAGGAAAGAGCTACTACCTTCCCGACACCATGAATGGAACTGAAGAGTATTATGTTAAGTGAAATAAGCCAGGCCGTGAAAGATAAATATCATGTGATCTCACCTATAAGGGGAACCTAATCAACGAAACAAACTAGGAAGCAAAATGTAACCAGCACCTGTGAAATAAATAAGAAACTGACAGTAACCAGAGGCCGGGAAGGGGGGATAATGGGGAAAAAAGAAGGGGAAGGGTCTTCAAGGAACATGTATAAAGGACCAATGGACAAAACCAAAGCGGGGAAGGATTCAGGGTGGGAGATAGGGGAAAAAAAAGAAAAATGGACTTGAAACATCAGCTTTATAGTTGTTGCCATGCTAATAAAAATCTAAGTAGTGGAATCAGCTTGCACTATCTACAAATTTACAACTTCTCTCTTTAGCTATAATTTATATGTTGTAATTTAATGAAGAAGGTTCATACTAAAATATGGTTATTTTATAAAATGTGTATAGTTGTGTCAACTGTTGGTAATAAAAATTTTAGCATAATACAGATGAAATATATTGCTCAGTTTAGCAGAGACTGAAATTTCAAACTAGATGTTGTCCTGAATATTTATACCAGAAAAGGAGAATATAAGGGAAAAATGAGAGAGTTGAGTAGGGGTCATCTTACTGTTCCCCACCATCTGTAGTAGATGCATATGGAGTAGTAAAATATAAAAGTAGACAGTTAGAGACGATAATGTTACTTGAGTTAGTTGGTTTAAAATTGACCTGAAGGAGACTTCTGGGTTCAGCTCTTACACACAAAGAACTTACAATTCATAGCTCCAGTTCTTTTAACAAGAAAAATTACAAAAAGATCAATATAAACTATCTTCTTGGATGTATCATAGAACAGAACTTGCAGAGCAAATGCCAGTCCAAAACATGGAGTGAAAATAAATCCCAAGAGTGAAGATGAGATCTGCTTACCTGGGGTGAAAGCTGCTATAGCCATAACCTCACAGGAGCACTTAGGTGGCAGTTTAGAGGGAATTTCTAGAAAATGTATGTGGAATAATGTGAGAATGAGAAACTCCTGGTGTCCTCAGTCTTAGAGGGGGGACTACACTTTTGTGGGCTTTATGTCTAAGAATCCCATCAGATTCTCACAGTGAAAATCCAAGGAAGATCTCCTTAAGGTTCTGGAAGAAAGAGCCTCAGAGCCTTCTCTATAACAAAGACCTACACTCCAGGGGTAAAGACTACCATACCAGAAAGTTGTCTCAGAGCCATGGGGAAAGAGCCTCCTTCTACCTTCCTGTCCCACTAATACTTAGTGATGGAAGAAATGAAATGAAAACAAACACTCGTGAGATCACAGGACAAAAGCAGAGGCCCACAGATAACTGATATTTAATTGCAAAATTACAGAATTCTTTCATTTCCACATACATTACCACCATATTAGCAGGAATCTGGTATAATAATGGTGGATCAGAGCTGAAAGATATAGAATCTGTATAAGGAATAGCACTTAGAAAAGACCAAGGAGAGAAGGAAGCTGAAAATAAAGACACTAGAAGAATTTGAAAACTCTGGCACTTATAGCTAAAGCAAATATTAAACAAAGTACAATTTCTATCCACAGTATCATTGATCTCGACAGTAGAGGCTTATTACTCTCATATCCTACTTAATACAAAATGCCTAGCCTTCAACAAAAAACTATAAGGCATACCAAAATGCAAAGAAAAACATGGTCTGGAGAAACAAAATAATCAGAACCAGATTTAGATATTACAGAGATGTTGAAATCACCATACAGAGAATTTCATATAATTATGATTAACATATTAAGGACCCTAATGAAAAAATAGTATGCAAAAGCAAATGGATAATGTAAGCAGACACATAAAAACTCTGAGAGAATCAAAAGGAAAGGTTGAAATCAAAAACACTGGAACAGAAATGAATAATGCCTTTGATGAGCTCATCAGTAGGCTGGAAACAGCTGAGGAAATAATCAGTGAGCTTTAAGATATGTCAATAGAAATTTCCCAAACTGAAATACAAAGAAAAAATGAGGAAATAGAACACCCAAGGTATGTGGGACTATTTAAAAATGTGAAATATGCATAATTAGAATTCCAGAATGTGAAGGGAGACTATAGCAGAAGAAACATTTAAGATAATTTTAACCAAGAACTATAAAAAATGAATGATAGACATGAAATCAAAGACCAAGAAATCTCTGAGAACACCATGAAAAATAAATACTGAAAACACTAAACATAGATATATTCAAATTTCCAGAAAGCAAATACAAAGCAAGTAACTTGAAAGATGATGACTGAGGCAAGGGAAGGGGGAACATGATATTAATAGGGAAACAAGAATATAGAAAACTTCTCCTTAGAAACCATGCAACCAAGGAGAGAGTAGAGTGAAATATCTCAAGTATTAAATAAATAAACTACCCACCAAGAATTCAATATCTAGTGACAAACTTCTTCATAATAAAGGAAAAATACTTTCTTGAACAAAAAACTGAAAGAATTTATCATCAATAAAGCTGCTTTGAAAGAAATGTTAAAATACTTTCTTCAGACAGAAAAAATAGCATAGATCAAAACCTTGGATCTCCATAAAAAATGGGAATATTGGAGAAGGAATGAATGAAGGTAACATGTAACCTTTTAGTTTTCTTCTTAAATCTAAAGCATAACTCTTTAAAGTACTAAGAGTAACAATCTATTGAATAATTTTAGAATATGGATGAGTGAAATGAATGAAAACAATGTCACAAGGTAAGGGAGAAATTGGCTTGTTACACGGTATTTATGCTACATGTGAAGCACAATATAATTATTTGAAGTTTGACTTAGATTAAGTAAAAATGTACATTTTTAACTCCAAGGAAATAGCTTTTTAAATAACTATTTTTACACTGAGAGGAGATTAAATATGATCACATAAAATGCTTAATTAAAATGATAAAAGTAGAAAAAGACTGTCAATGAATAAATGCAGTTATAAATGTACTTGATGTAAATCAAAGACATTAAAACAAATATATCATTAATCACTTTAAATGTGAATGATTTAAATGCAATAATATAATGAGAGATTATCAGAGTAGATTAAAAAGTCGAAATCCAAATATGTGTTTCTACAACAAACTCAGTTTAAATATAGAGTGTAGTCTGGTATATCTTTCTCCATCTCATATAGAGATACCAGACTAACACTAATCACTAGGAAGTTGGAGTACCTATGTAAATTTTTGAAAGGCAGATTTCTGAACAAGAAAACATTTCATTGATAAAAGAGACACTAAATAACAATAGAGGGATTGATTCTTCAAGAAGATATAACCATCCTAAACATGTCTGCTTCTAACTGAAGGTCAAAATAACTGAAGCAAAGCATTATGGAATTGAAAAGGGAATAACCAAATCCATTATTAAAGTTGGACATTTTATCACCCACTCCTATCAGTAATTGATACGTCAAGCTGGCAGAAAATGAGTAAGATTAGAGTTGACCTGAACAGCACTATCGATCAAATTGATGTACTATACTCCATTATATTTAGACAAAACTGAATGTAGTTATACCATTTCAGCACTCATTCTTCTTGGCATTTACCCAACAATGTGGTAATTTATGTCCATAAAAAGTTCTCATATGGATATTTATACAGGCTTTATTCAATTCACCAAATTGTGATAATCAGCAAATTATGATAATCACCATATTCAACAAAACCTGGAAACAACAATTGATACAATAAGATTTTAATATGCAAAAAACATGAATAAACTTTGTTTTACACAGTCTGAAAATAACAAATCTTACTGTAAAACACAAGAGCAATATTTTGTACATTCCTTTATGATTTTTTAAAATTATGTCAATAGCTTCAGTTAACATTATCTGGGGAACTGTTTTCTCCAATCACTACCTTCATATGAAATCAATGCTTGCCTTCAAGTCAGTGTCAGAATCAATTCTAAGATTTTGTGTTTGTTTCTCTCATCTTCACAGTGAGCTTTTGGGATGTCTGAAAGATAAGCAATACAAGAAAGCAGCTACCTGAATGAAGATTTCTTATTTTAAATGTTTTTAATAGAGTAAACTCAAATTATATGGAGAAGTTACTTAAATAAAATTACTTGATTCCCAGGAATCCTAGAAAGAGAGAAAGAGAGAAAGGAATAAAGAGAGAGAGAAAAAGAGAGAGAGAGGAAGGAAGCAGCTACTTACATGATATCAGGGAAAGATAAAAAGACCAGTTCAGTCTAATTATAACTTGTAAACCCAGCTTGCACTCCACCCATCCCACTGGAAAAAAAAAAAAAAACCCAATACCTTTTCTACCAATTTTGTATATGTCTTTCTCTACCAGGAGATTATTCATAATTACCAAATTAAGATAATCAACATAGTCACCAAAAACTGGAATCAACAGTGATATATTTAAATGAATTAATGAGTAAAAACATACCATTACTCAAAGATAAAAAGAGATACATATATTTACATGTATATAAATGATATATATTTTCTTGCTCTTCAGCTGAGAGGTTCTAAAAGCAACAAAACCCCACTAACAATGAGCATACCTAGCACCTAGATCTTAGTTTCTCATACCATTCTGTAATAAAAGATATTAGGGTCCTTGGAGAAGTTATGGATTCTAGGACTAACAAATGAAAACAACAGCAACAACAAAAAGAAACCCACAATGATGGGGCCACTTTCTAACAACACTGCACCCAAAAGAAAGATTTTCCAAAGTTTAAAGAACCATTAAGCAACAAACTCTGTATTACAATACAGAACCATTTGAGCAACAAACTCTGTATTACAATATTGGAATGTAAGTTGATTTATAAAACAAAGACCACAATTTGATATTTGATATTAATGGAAGATTGAACAATGAAATGGTAGAGAAGAGAATAATTTCCCATGCTGAAAAATTCCAAATAATTTATGTAGATAATTTATCCTGAAGAGGGTAGAGCATATCTCCCCACTCCTTAACTGTGGAGTGCATAGTGTATTTCTTCCAAAGAGAACAATATGGAAAGACAGTTGATCAAATTTAAGATCAGCTTAATAAATCATAATGATAGTATATATCTTTGATATGATGAGAATGAGATATATTTTAACACTGTGGTCTTTTCCAATATAATAATGAGAAAAATATCAGACAAATCCCAACTGAGAGATATTCTACAAAATACCTGACCAGTGTTACTTGAAATTCTCAAGCACTTCAAAAACAAAGAAAGTCTGAGAAATTGCCATGATCAGAGGAAACCTAAGGAGACATGAGGACTTAATGCAATGTGGTTTTCTGGATAGGATCCTTTAATGGAAAAATGGCATTTGTGGGGAAAATGAGAATATATTAATAAAGTATTGACTTTAACAAGAATATATCAGTATTTGTTTATTAATTGTGACAAATGCATGTTACTAATGTAAGGTGCTAAAAATAGGGAAAACTGTGTGGAGGATGTATAAGAACTCTTTGTAACATCTTTTAAATAGTTCTATAAATCTAAAGCTGTTCTAAAATAAAATTTAATATTTATTTTTAAAAATGTGTGTGTATGTGTGTGTCAGATTTAGGGACTCTCACCAAAACAAAACCCTTTCACATGGTCTTATATCCTTGAAAAATTTCCAAAATTAAGATATTTTAGTCACAATTAAGGCCATTTTTTGTTTTTATTTTATTTTAAAAATATTTTGTTAATTAAATTTATTGGGATGACATTGGCTGAGAAGATCATATAGGTTTCAGGTGTACATTTATATGATACATGATCTGTTTACTGCACTGTGTGGCCTCCACCCAATGTCAAATCATCTTCCATCACCATATATGAGTATTTGGCACCTTTTACTACACCTCCCACCCTGCCCTCTGGTAAACACCATACTGTTGTCTGTCTATGAGTTTCAGTTTTATATCCTACATATGAGTGAAATCATATGGTTCTTAACTTTTTCTGATTGACATTTTTCTTAGCATAATATTCTTAAGGTCCATCCATGTTGTTGCAAATGGCAGTATTTCATCTTTTCAAATGGCTGAGTGGTATTCTATTGTATGTATGTACTACATCTTTCCAATTATCTATCAAAGGACACTTTGATTGTTTCCATGTCTTGGTCATTGTGAATAATATTTCAAAGAACCTAAGGGTGCATATATCTTTGTGAATAAATGTTTTCAAATTTTGGAGGTAGATACCCAGAGAGGGCTTTCTTGATCATATGGTAACATAAGCCATATGGGAGGTTGGTTGGAAGGCTGGGTGAAATCAATTTTCTTTATTCTTCAAATTCTTCCTCATTATTCTTTCCCTCATATAGTATTGTAGAGGCCACAGATATTTTTGGGATCTGGGTAAAACAACGTAGAGCTAAGGATATATTTAATTTGTCTATGGCAAGATATGTGAGCTTCCACTTTTGAAAACAGTTTGGAATTTCCTCAAAAAACTAACAATGAAACTGCTTTTTGACCCATCAATTGCACTGCTGAGATTATACCATAAGAACCCTGAAACACCAATTCAAAAGAACCTATGAACCCCAATGTTCATAGCAGTCCAATTTATAACAGCCAAGAATTGGAAGCAACCTAAGTGCCCAACAGTAAATGAGTGGATTAAAAGACTGGTACATCATCACTTCTCAGCCTTTTGGCTAAGGTCAAGTGTAAAAAAATATGGTACATTTACACAATGGGAATATTATGAAGCAGAAAGAAAGAAAGAGGTACTACCTGACAGCATGAATGGAACTGGAGAGTATTATACTAAGTGAAATAAGCCAGGCAGTGAAAGAAAGATACCATATGATCTCCCTTATAAGTAGAACCTAATCAAGAAAATAAACAAGCAAGCAAAATATAACCAGCAACATTGAAATAAAAAACAAACTGACAGTAACAAAGAGGAAGAGGGAGGGGGATAACATGGGAAAAGGAGGGGAAGGGTCATCAAGGAACATGCATAAAAGACCCATCGACAAAGCCAAATAGGGGAAGGATGGAGGGTGGGAGGTGGGGAAAGTGGTGGTGGGAAAATGACAAAAAAACAAAACAAAGAAATAAACAGGTGTAGGTTAAGAATGATATAGGAAATTGAGAAGCCAAAGAATTGATATGCACAGCCCATAGACATGAACTAAGGGAGGGATGATGGGATAGGGTACGCTGTAGAGGAGATAAGGGGGAGAAAAAACATGGGACAACTGCAATAGCATAATCAATAAAATGGACCAAGAAAAAAAAGATATATGAGCTTGTGATCTCACTTATTTTCATCCATATTTAAGTTATTGCTATAATTCTTGATATAAGAATGGCTTCTGAGTACATTCCTATAGCTCATGTAATAACTTTCTTTGTATAGACAAAAAAAATTTAAGGACATAGGTCGTATTATGATATGAATGTTTCCTGTGGTGAACAGCCCAGAAAGATGGGGGTTGTGGAGAATGTATGTTTGAAATACACAGAACCAGGAACTGGTTTGGGAAAATTCTTCCAAATATTATATAATATATATGAAATTTGATAAAAGTTTTAAAAGATTTGGTAACCCTAAAATTTTCATAATTCTAAGAGCAACCTGTGAAACTGAAAAACTTTTTCAATAATAAAAAGTCTAGCCCTGATTGGTGTGGCTCAGTAGGTTGGAAGTTGTCCTGCAAAGCAAAAGGTCACTGGTTCAGTTCCTGGTCAGGGCATTTGCCTGGGTTGCGGGTTCAATCCCCTGTCAGGGCATGTGTGAGAGGCAATCAATTGATGTTTGTCTCTCACATTGATGTTTCTCTCCATTTCTTTCTCCCTCCCATCCCCTCTCTCTAAAAATAAATAAATAAAATCTTTAAAAATAATAAATGTAGCTATGATTTTTTCCTTTTTCTTGTATTATTGATTTGAGAATTTAAAAATATTAATACTCAATGCTATAAATTTCTTATAAGCACTGCTTCTAAATAACATCCAACAAAATTTAATATGTTATGTTCATTTTTGATTCAATTGTTTCTTTTTACTAAATTTATTGGGGTGACATTGGTTAACAAGATTATATAGGCTTTGAAGTATATATTTCTGTGATACATGACCTTCGTATTGCATTGTGTGTCCACCACTCAAATTCAAATCATCTTCATGCACCATATATTTGACCTCCTTTACCCTTTACTACCTACCACCACCACCCTTCCCTCTGGTAACCACCATGCCATACTATTGTCTGTGGCTGTGAGATTTTGTTTGTTTGTTCACTTGTTGATTCCAGTTTTATATCACATATGAGTGAAATCATATGGTTCTTAACTTTTTTTACCTGATTTATTTCACTTATCATGATGTTCTCAAGGTCTATCCATGTTGTCTCAAATGGCAGTATTTCATCTTATATAATGACTGAGTAGTGTTCCATTGTATATATATACCATATCTTCTTTATCCAATCATCTCTAAAAGGATACATTGGTAGTTTCCATGTCTTGGCCACTGTGAATAAAGCTGCAATGAACATAGGGATGCATATGTCTTTTAGAATAAATGTTTTCAAATTTTCGAGTAGATACTAAGACCAGGGTTTGCTGGGTCATATGGTAAATCTATTTTTAGTTTTTTTGAAGAACCTGCATACTGTTTTCCATAGTGGCTGTACCAGTTTACATTCCCACCAGCAGTGAATGAGGGTTTTTTTTCCTCAACAAAATCTCGAGGACTTGTCATTATTTTCTCATTGATATTTTATGCACCTTGGTTTTAGAGAAGTTTTTTTTTAAATTTGACCACAAAAGCCAATGAAATAAAGGCAAATATAAATGAATGGGACTGTATCAAACTAAAAAGCTTCTGTAGAGCACAAGAAACTGCCAACACAACAAAAAGGCAACCAACCAAATGGGAGATGACGTTTGCAAATGATAGCTCAGACAAAGGGTTGCTATCCAAAATGTATATAGAACCTATACAACCCAACACCAAACAAACAAATAATCCAATTAAAAAGTAGGCAGAGGACCTGAACAAGTACTCCTCCCAAGAAGATATACAAATGGACAACAGAAAAAGATGCTCAACTTCATTAGCTATTAGGGAAATGCATGTCAAAAGTATAATGAGATATCACCTCACATCTGTTAGAATGACTATTATCATTCAATTCTTAATTTTCTTTCTCTAATTTCTCTTGTAATTTATACTTGACCCATAGATTATTTGGAAGAGTATTGTGTAATTCCATATATTTAAGCATTTCTCTCTTAACATAATTTCCTTCTTTATTCCTGATAACATTTTTTCCCTAAGTTTACTTTGTCTGATTATATATATATATATCTTCAGCTCTTTTGACTAGTGTTTGGATGGTATATCATTTTCCATCATTTTATGTTTCATATGCCTCTGTCTTTATGTTTAAAGTGGTGATCTTGTAGACAGCATAAAGTCGGGTCTTAATTTTATATCCATTTGACAATCTCCACCTTTACATTGATGTGTTTAGATTACTTACATTTTATGTAATTATCAATATATTTTTATTGAAATCTATTGTATTGATAGCTGTTTTCTATTTATTTCCTGCTTGCTTTTGAATATTTCTTATTCCATTTCCTTCCACCATTGGCATATTATTTTTACTTTAAAAAACTGAAGTGGTTTTTCTAGGTTTACTTTATATATATATATATATTTTTTCTTTTATCATTGCCTTCCCCCAGATATTTTTTTGGAACGTTAGACTTACTGTAAGAACTATAAAAACATATGCTTCAATTCTTCCCTTTCTTTTATGCTATTGTTGTATATTTTATTTCTATATATGTTAAAACCCCAATACATTGTTACTACATTTCTTTTATACAATTATATTTTAGCATGATTAAAATATGCATCATTAATAACCAGAGAAATGAAAATTAAAACATCAGTGAGATATCACCTTACACCTGTCAGAATTACTATTATCAAAAAATCAACAAACAGCAAGTGTTGGTGAGGGTGTGGAGAAAAGATAACCCTAGTACACTGTTGGTGGAAATGCAGACTGGTGTAGCCACTGTGGAAAACATTTTGGAATTTCCTCAAAAAACTAAAAATGGAACTGCCTTTGGACCTGAAAATTCCACTGTTGGGATTATACCCTAAGAATCTGGAAACACCAATACAAGAAATATATGCACTCCTATATTTATAGCAGTGCTATTTATAATAGCAAGGATTTGGAAACAGTCTAAGTGCCCATCAGTGTATGAGTGGATAAAAAAACAAAAACAAAACTGTGGTACTTCTACACAATTGAATACTATGCAGCAGTAGAAAGGAAGAAACTCTTACATTTTGCAGCAGCATGGATGAACCTGGAGAAAATTATGCTAAGTTAATTAAGCCAGTCAGTGAAAGGAAAATATCACATGAAGTTATATATGTGGAATCTGATGAACACATTAAACTAACAAGCAAGATAGTAATAGAAGCTTAGATGGATAAAACAGACTGACAGAGGCAGAGTAAGGTTGGTTGAGGCCCCTGGCACAGAAGAAAATATTGGGCCCCTTAAAAATAAGAGAAAGACATGGAAAATAAAAATACATGCCTTCAGAAGTCAGAGCCCAGGGCACATGCCCGGTGCACCCGTCGTTAAATCTGCCTCTGCAGACTGGCAGCTGCCGGGTGAAAGATGCTAAAATGATTAACCAAAGAACATTTACACACAACCCATAGGCACAGATGACAATGTGGGAATTGGCTTGGGGTTGGGAAAGGGTGGGTGGGGCTGGGTGAAGGAGGGGAAGTGGAGAAAAGTGGGAACAAGTGTAACAGCTTAAACAATAGTAAAAAAATGAAAATGTACATTTCTATTTACCTTCGTTTTTATTATATCTACAATGTTTATTGTTTTCTATATATGTGTATACCCAAACTATCTTCTAATATATCCCTTATGTCTGGAGGACTTCCTTTAACATTTTATTCCTGTCCTGAATTCATTCCTTATCCATTTTTCTTGATCTGTAATAGATTTACTAAGCTTTTATTTCTGGCATGAAGAAGTATTTAGTTTTTATTTTGAAAATATAATTTTGATGGTGATGTTTCTTTGATTATTTTAAATACGCCATCCCATTGTCTTCTTAGTTACATAGTATCTGATCTAATTAATTTCTTTCTTCTTTAGTGTACATCTTTAAAAGTCATCTTTTTTTTCTTTTTTCGGGCTGCCATCCAGATTTCCTCTTGATTATTGGGTTTAAGCAATTTGAATTAGATTATTGTATCATATTGTTCTTTTGCATCTTGCTTGGGCTTCTCTGAACTTTTTAGATTTAGGGTATGATGACCAAATTTTTGGATACCTTTCTACCGTTACATCTCCAAAAATTTATTCTTTCCTATTATTTCTCTCTTCTCCTTATATTATTCTGACTATTGAAATGTTAGACTTTGGTACTGTTTCAAAGCTCTAAGATGCTTCGTTCTTTTATTCCTCATTTCTTTCTCTTTTTATATCAATTTGGGTAATTTTTACTGACATATTCTAACTCATGACTTATTTTCATCAAGTAGTTTTCATATACATAAAGAATCATCAGAAACATTCTTCATTTTCATTACCCTGCTTTTTAGGTCCAACATTTCAATTTGATGTAGTTACTTTCTGTTAAAATTCTATATGTATTCATTTTGCCTAGCTTTTCCACTTTAATATAATTAACCATAGTTATGTTTAAATTTCTATTTTATATCCCCATCATCAAGTTCACCTCTAAAACTGGTTATATTGATTGTTTTGAAACTTGTTAGTACCGCCTCTCTTATATGGTGTCTTACCATTTTAACTGAGTACTGAATACCGTGTGTACAACAATATAGACTGATGCAGATAAAAGTTATCCCTGAAAATGTGCATGTTTCTTTCTCTGCGTGTCCTTTATTATGTAATGTTGACTCAATCTTCAAGAGCTGAGCTGAATTTCGTGTTGTTGTTGCTATGGAGACAGGAGAGAAATGGTTGTTAGGTGCTGTGAGTGAGAGGTTTTAACTATAAAGGGCATGCTATGGTCTGAACATTTGTGTCCCCCAAATTCGAATGTTGAAGTCCTAACCCTTAAGGTACTGGTATTAGGAGGTAGGACTTTTGGAAGATGATTAGGTCATGAGGATGGAACCCTCATGAATGGAATTTGTGTCCTTATTAAAAAAACAAACAAACAAACAAAAAACAAAGCTTCTTTGTCTCTTCTGCCATGTGAGGTTACAGTAAAAAGAAAACATTATAGTAGCAAGATTTCACCAAACAGTGAATAGCCAGCACCCTGATCATGGACTTCCCAGCCTCCAGGTCTGTAAGAAACATATTTTTGTTCTTTATAAGCCAGTCAGTCTGTGGTATTGGTAGAGCAGTCTGAATGGAGTAAGACAAGACATGTGGGAACTTTTTGAGCTGATAGAAATGCTCTGTACCTTAATTTCAATGAAGTTTACACAACAGTATGCATTTGTCAAAAAACTGATAATTGTATGCTAAAAGAAGTGGCATATATTTCCATAAACATATTTTTTAAAGTACACCCTTGAAGCCCTGGCCAGGTGGCTCGGTTCATTGGACCATCAACCTGTATACCAAAAGTTTGAGGATTCCATCTCCGGTCAAAACACATACTTGGTTTGCAGGTACAACCCCCATTCAGGGTGCATGTGGAGGCAACCAGTTGCTGTTTCTCTTTCATCTCATCTCTCTCTCTCAAAATTAATAAAAACATATCCTTGGGGGGAGGATTAAATAAATAAATATATAAATATATAAATAACCCCCTTGAAAAACGCTGCTAGGTTACCAGATGCTACAAGCAGTATAAAAAGTGATTAGGAAGTTTCAACTAAAAATATAGTAAAAATATATACTTTTTTATATCAAGCAGTTAATTAATATAAATATTTTAATGGTTTTGACTTTTTTCTGTTTTATTTGCCAATGCGATGGTTAATTTTATGTGTCTACTTCACTGGGATAAGTGATGCCAACATAGTTGGTAAAATATTATTTCTGGGTGTGTCTGTGAGAATGTTTATAAAAGAAATTAATTAGTGTGTGATTCAGTAGATTGAATCACATGCTAATTATCTGCCATTACCAATGTGGGCAGATATCTAATCTTTTGAGGCCTGGACAGAATAAAAAGATGATGGAAAGGTTAATTCCCTTTCACTGTTCTTGAGCTGGGACATCCATCTTTTCTTGCCTTCAGACATTGGAGTTACTAGTTCTCAGGTCTTCAGACTCTGGGCTTGACACCACCAAGGCACCCCTTCCCCAGATTTTCAGGCCTTTGGCCTTAAATGAGAGTTATACCATTAGCTACCTTGGTTCTCAGACCCTCTCACTTGGACTGAGTTATACCACCAGCTTTCCTAGTTCTTCACCTTGCACATGACATATTGTAGGACTTCTTATCTTCTGTAACCATTTGAGCTAATTTCTATAATAAATCTCCTCTGATATACAAGGTCTGTCTGGAAAAAGTTCAACCATTGTTAGTATAATGAGAATGGTTTGGGCAACATTGATGTAACCTGGCAGCCAAATGGAGTGGACTGGAATGTGCATACGTGAACAATGATGACTTCACTGTTCTAGTCAGTGGTAGATGCCATTGAGTCAGTATATGTACTGTGTGGCCATCACATTCAAAATGACTGAGCAAGTAGAGCAAAGAATCTACATCAAATTGGCATTAAGCTTGAACGCTTCTCTGCAGAAACTCTTCCCATGATTGAGAAGCCCAGCAGCTATGGGCAACTGGTGATTGGCAGCTTCATTATGACAATCTGCCACCCACTCAGGCATTGAGTCTCATCTTGTGCAGAGTTTTTTGGTGAAACAGCAAATCACCCAGTTGACTTGGTGATTTGGGCCCTCTATAGCCCAGGTTTGGCACCCTGTGACTTTTGGCTTTTCCCAAAACTAAAATCACCTTTGAAAGGGAAGAGATTTTAGATTGTTAATGAGATTCAGGAAAACATGACAGGGCAGCTGATGGCAACTGAGAAGAACTGTGTGAGGTCCTAAGATGCCTACTTTGAAGGAGATTGAGGTGTGACTGTCCTATGTACAATTTTCCTTGTATCTTCTGCATAAATATCTCTTTTTTCATATTATATGGCTGAATATCTTCTGGGCAGACCTTGTATATCAATCTGTATTGCATTGGTCCTATTTCTCTGGAGAATCCTGACTAATATAGTCAGATTTTTAATATTTATAATTTCTGTTGACTTTTTATTCTTTTTATTGTGTTTAAAGTTATTTTATTTTTTAATTTTTTATTGCTTTTCAATTACAGTTGTCTTCATTTCTCCCCCATTACTTTCCCCTGTCCTGCCCACCCTGACATTCAATTCTCCCCCACACTGTCCTTGTCCATGGGTGCTAATTTTCATAATTAATTTTGTATTTCATATTCTGTATCCGTTTTCTTAAAAAGGAATACCCCAAATTGTATATGCTTCAGGCACTAGAAATCTGTATTCACCTCTGTCCACATGTACAAACATAGTCATTCCGTAAGTACCTCAATATGATAATTGCTACAATTTTTGCATTTTAAATGTCTAAGCTATGAGAAAGTTTGGATGTAATCTTTATAGCACAAACAAAAAACTACAAAAACTGTATAAAAATACTCTCTTGCTTTGGACTTTTTCACAGAGGAAAAAGATTAAACTTAGAAAACAAAAGAATGGAAATAGTGTTGAAAGGTAAGCAATAGACTTATACTGGTGTAATATCTGGCTAGATTCAAACATCAGTGAGTGTAGGGCACCTGTGTTCTCCCTATCTGGAACCCTGAGAAGCAGCATGAGAAGACTTGATTAAAAGCAGTTATATAAGACAGTACCAGTGGTAGTCTCACTGAGATTTCTTCAGATCTGAATTCGGAGGATAAATAAACCAACATTTCCCAGGCCTGAAGGTAGCTGAATGAAAAAAAGAATAAGTGACAGGCCTGAAGGAGACTTTCAGTCATAATGAATGAATTCTGCAGAGGAAGGTTTTATAGAGCATATGAGAATGTGGACATCTTGATATGTGCCAATATAGAGAAGTAATAATAGGCAAGAAAAAGAATGGATCATCTCATGCCCTGGCTGGTGTAACTCAGTGGACTGAACATCAGCCTGTGAACAAAAGGGTTGAGGGTTCAATTCCACAATCTGGGCACATGCCTAGGTTGTGGGCCAGGTCCCCAGTAGGGGGCGTGTGAGAGGCAACAACACATTGATGTTTCTCTCCCTCTCTTTCTTCCTCCCTTTCCCTCTGTCTAAAAATAAAATAAGTAAAATCTTTAAAAAAATGGATCGTCTCAGAGAATACTGCCATCTAGGGACCCACTTTGTGATATTACATTAGGTTCTTGGAACAAAGATATCACTAGGAAGAAAGAGAAGGAGGCAGGAATTCTGAATTAATTGAGTTTAAACAGAATATTAAACAGTTAAGTCATTGTGTGTGTGTGTGTGTGTGTGTGTGTGTGTGTTTTGCATGGATGGACCTGGAGAACATTATGCTAAGTGAAATAGATCAGTGAGAGAAATGCAATTACCATATGATTTCACTCATATATGGAATCTAATGAACAGGCTGAACTAAGAAGCGAAATAGAGTCAAACTCGGAAGTAGAGAACAGGATGACAGCTAGGGTGGGTGGAGGGATTGAACAAAAAGGAAAAGTAAAGAACTCATGGACATGGACAACAGTGCAGTGATTGTAGGGTGGAGGGGGTGGGTGCAGGTAGAAGGGGGTATAGGGGGGATGAATGATAATGGAAAATGCAATAAAAATAATGTAAAGATAGTAAGAAAATATTTTTTCTCAAGTGGAATGGAAACTCAGATTATAGATTAATTTGAGTCACAGGAAAAAAAATACAGTTTTGGATACCTTAGATCTGTGACCTAAAAAATGTATACTATCTTCCCGTATTTGGAGACACGTTTGTAAAGTGAGAGAAGTAGCATAGTAGTGCTCACTGGTCAGTGACACATCCTTTCGGGAATGTCTGTGACCAAAATTAAGAGAGCTTATCTTGTTATTTTATGTTTCACTGGTACCTATTTATCCACTCACAACATATTTATTAAATGTATAATATGTATCATCACTTTTTTAGATGTTGGGCATACTATAGTGAGCCAACAAAGATCCTTGCCATCATGAGGCATGTATTTCATTACAAACAGTCTGGTGAAACTGACAGTTGATGACAATTTCCCATTCTCTCTTCTTTTGCCATAAAGCTAGACTGTATTTCTCAACCTCCCTTCAATTTAGATAGGCATGCTTATCTTTTCTTGCATGATATCTCTTTTAAACTTCATTTAAGATCAGGGAAAAGAGACTAAGTGGTTCTTAATAAAGGGTGGTAATTATTGGTGCAGTTATTTAGAAATGGCTTGAAATACACAGCGAAAATATGAGTATTTAAGTAAATACATATTTTACTTAACATCTCTAAGGCTGAATCGTTAGCAGTTCTGGTTCAGTGACTTTGTGATAATAATATATTATGCTTCATCAAAAAGAGAATCTCAAACAAAATTTCCACTTTACGTTAGAGCGAAAAGGAAAAAAAAAGCATGTACATTGCTTATGTGTGGAACACAGTAGAACCAGTCTCATCTTCCTTTTTGACTTGGAAGCAACAGCTCATTCATGGTAATTGTGAGCATATCTAAGAGGCAAACATATTAGCTAAAGGAAGGTGAATCAAGGTCACTTTAGAGTCAACTAATAGAATAATCTTTTAGTTTTCCGGTATACTTTTTGAATGTGGATTTGCCAATAAACATCATCCACCAAACATTAAGACATTTAAAGTGAACTCTGGACAGTTTGAGGTATTACATTATCTAATGCTTTACTTGTATCTTAGTATGAAATATATGAAACATTTATAACATAATTTATGAAAAGTTTAAAAAGTGTACCATGTACCCAATTTACAGTATACAAAATACCAGATTATGAGTACCTCTGAATCTGTTTGTGTATCCGTCCTTGATCATATCCTCCTCCCTCTTTCCCTCTCACAGGTAACTGCGGTCCTAAATATTGTTCATCACTCCTCTGCTTTTCATTTTAACTTAATCACATGAATATATATACCCAAGTAATATACTCTTTAGTTTTATATGTATGTAGGTTGTAGAAATGTGACCAGAATGTATGTATTCTTCTGAACCTCACTTTTTTCATTCAACTTTGTGAGATTCATTCACATTGAGATATATAGCTGTAGGTTTTTTCAATTTTAATGCTATGTTGTATTTCATTGTATGAACACATTACTTTCTTGTGGTGAACTATTTCTCTTTCTAAAAATTTAAGTAGATTTGGGATATAATATTATATTGGTTATATTAGTTTCAGGCGTATAATATGGTGATTTGACATTTTTATAACTTATAGTGTGATCACACTGTAATGAGGGACTTTCCCAGAGAGAGCCTAAATATTCTTCCTACTAGAAATGTCTGAATTTTTCAGGAAAAAAAAACATATTTTAATCTGTAGGGATTTTTTTTTAATGAAAATAATTTATAAATTGTAAGACATCATTTTTATGCTGGTTTTCCTTTTTTGCATATTTTATTGAGTATGCTATTACAGTTGTCCTATTTTTACCCCCTTTATCCCCTCTGCCCTGCACCCCATCCCATCATCCCCACACCTCTTAGCCCATGTCCATGGGCTGCACACATCAGTTCTTAGGCTTCTTAATTTCCCACACCACTCCCAGCCTCCCTCTGATCACTTTGTTTGTCAACATTTTTCCGCCACCACTTTCCCCAGTCCCTCCACCCCCACCTTCCACCCTCAACCCTTCCCCCATTTGGCTTTGTCCAACCATCCTTTATGCATGTTCCTTGATGACCCTTCCCTTCCCCTTCCCCTGTCATCCCACTCCCCCCTCCGCTCTGGTTACTGTCACTTTGTTTTTTTTTTATTTCAATGTTGCTGGTTATATTTTGCTTGCTTGTTGGTTTTGTTGATTAGGTTCCACTTATAGGTGAGATCACGTGGTATCTGTCTTTCACCACCTGGCCTATTTAACTTAGCATGTTCTCCAGAGCCATCCATGCTGTTGATCATCCATCCTAAAGGCTACAAATTTATTTCTCACCTGTCTACAAGTATATAACAGGTGTATACTGGTACTGGTATATGACAATAGAAAGATTGTGGGTGGTTGCCTGAGCAAGGTCTTAGGCAGTTTTTATATTGAAGTTCAATGCTCAAAGGCTTTGTTACCCTTCTTTGGGTCTGTTCTATGCATGGGCAGTTTAGGAAGGGAGAGGAGAGAAGAGCTTTGGCAAATCCGAGACAGAAAGCCTACCTGAATCTTTCTAGTTCATTTTTGTTAATGCTACACTAACCAAAGCTTTTTTTGTAAAACCCATCCGACATAGGAATTATAATGTGATGTTCTAATTTGCCATCTCTGGTCAGTTGAGCCCAGATTTTTCCAGAAGAGAAAATTGGAGTCCAGAAGGAAAGTCACTTAGCCTAAGACTAACCTGTTTAATTAGCTAACAATGTAAAGACTAGATCCTACGTCATGAGAAGCCCCATCTCAGCATTTTTCATGACTCAAAAAGACTTCCCTTTCTTTGTTACTATATTTTGAATAATAGTAATTCCCTTACTGTAAATAAAATGATATTGGAAATACATGTAGCCTCAGATTGAAAGCAAATATATTCATAGTTGTGTTTGCATTCTTTAAAATTATAACAAAAACTGTATTAATAGAAAGGAAAGGCATACTATATTGAGAAAATTAGCCAAATAGAGCTGAGATTCCCAAATAATTCATGTAAAAATGCCCTAAATAATTCACCTGAAAATCAAGCACCTTTCAGTTAATTTCGGGAGTTATTTTTTTTCTCAACAATGCATTTACATGGATAGACTCTGTATATAATAGTATTGAATGAAATATTTACTATGATTTAGTGTTGGTACATACAATTTAAAGCTTCAGCTGCTTCTAAATAAGGTTACACATGTGAATATTGCTGTACATGACCTTTCTGACTGACTGTAATGAGGTCAGTTCTTGACATGTGGAATCACTTTCAGTTAATTAAAATGTAGCCACAAAAATTACTCCTTGAAATGAAGCCTACTATAAAAATAATTGCCCAGTGTAAAATATTTGGACATGACAAAACAAATACTTTATTTTTCTGCCTTTTGTCTCAAGCTCAAAAATATTATGACCTCCCTACAAAAGATTCAAATTGAGTGTTGTGGAGGACTTGTTTTTTTTCCCTCCTCTCCTTTCACCCTAGCTCTTTCATTCTAATTCACAGACTTTATCACTCATTTATTCATTCTTTAATTTACAAATATTTATTGAGATTTCTGCTGAACACTAGAGATACAAAGATTTGCAAACTATGTCAATGTAACTCAAGCTAGTCATAGAATAAGACATATAAGTAAATAAAAGCGATAGGGCCTTAAGTGCTAAAATAAAAATGTGCATACACAGTGTCAGTAGACACTAAAGAAGAAGCAGCTATTTCTATTTGGTATAATCAGGAAAGACTTCACAGAGGAAGCATGTTTAAGCTGAATCTAGATGGATGAATAGTTTTCTAGGATGACATAATAGGAAATGTATTGCAGATAGCAGAAATTTTATGATTAGTGGAAGTTATTGAGGGCATGGACTTAGCCTCATCTATCTTTATACACAGCACCTAACTCAATGTCTGGCATATTATAGACAATCAATAAATACTTGTTGTAAAAAAATATTGTTTATGGGGAGATATAAATAACTTTGGTTTGATTGGAGCATAAGATTAATGTGAAGAAATGGTGAGAATGATGCTAGAAAGGTAGTTTGGTGATAGGTCACAAAAGGGCATTAATACCAAGCTAAGGAGTTTGACCTTTATAGAATGATCAAATGAAAGACATGACCAGGTTATACTATAATGTTGGCTGATTTGAGCAGATCAATAGTGGAATTGAAAAGACAAATGAGTAGGCTTTACAAGCCATCCTAGTAAGAGACAATATGGCTTGATGAAGAGAAGAATTTGAAACTAGCAATGTGAAGGACAAAATGTATGGGGGTAAAATTGTTGGCAATGAAACCAATTAGAGGTATCTTACAATAGTCCACAGAGTCAATACTAACTGCCTGAACTATGACAGTTGGGACTAAAAGAACAGATAGATTTTTAAAATATTTTAAAGGTATAATTTCCAGGCCATGTTGTCTGAAAGATTATTGTGCAACAAAGAAGAGATCAAGAATGATAGTCACATTCTGGCTTGGGCACATGGTTAAATGATGACTTCATTTACCTAGTAGAGGAAAAACAAGGTTTGAGTGGAGCTCTGAGAATAAAAAATTTGTTTTGAAGATAAAAGATTTAAAATAGCATAGAATAAGTGAAACTGGCAGTTAGATAAATGGTTTGGAGCTTAGAAAGAAGAATTTTGGTTGGAGGAGAGGTAGGCATGTTCCATTTTCTGTCTCCTCAAATCCCTTCTCTGCACAGCTCTTGCTCCAGGAGGCTGAGTACTAACAGGCTGCATCATTGGAGTCTCTTGTTCCCATGTTACCCTTGGAGTTAGCCAGTGAGAGGAGTCAACAGAAGTTATGAGGGTAAAGGGAGAAGTATGTTTGGTTACTTATTTACCTGGTCCCTCCCTGTAAGGCCATGACCTAGCTCTACCCCCACTCTGCCCCAAGTTGCTAACACTGTTCTCTCCTTTTCTTTTCTATGAGTTTCAAAGGCTTTCTTCTGTTGCTATTGCAGGATATTGTCTCATCTCTAGTTGGTACCCTTTAAACCATGCCAATGTCTGTGTAAATAAACTTTTTGTTAAATTCTCCTAATTTTCTATTTGACTATGGCTATTCTCTGTTGGAACCCTTACTAAAACTATTAATAATGCATGTTTTATTTTGTTATAAACCTGTACAGCATAAGTTTGAAAATGAAAATCTATTAGAAAGTCAATGTAATGCAGGTATATAAAACATACCTGAATAAGAGTCATTAAAGTGATTATAGAATTGTGATCAATGAACCCAAGGATTGTCTTAGTTCATTTCATCAGCTATAACAAAATGCCTTATACTGAGTAGATTATAAATGACATAAATATTTTCCTATTTGTCTTGGAGCCTGAGAAATCCAAAATCAAGAAACTGGCATCTTGGTGTCTAGTGTGAGACATTTTCCTAATTGATAGCTGATTTCTGTTGTGTCCATACATGGCAGAAGGTGTGAGGGAACTCACTGAGGCCTCTTTTATAAGAGCACTAATCACAATCCTGACGGCTCTACTGTCATGAAATAATCAACTCCTAAACACCTACCATCACTTTGGAGATTAGATTTTAACATGAATTTAGATGGGGACACAATCATTCCTTCTATAGCAAGGACTTTTAACAAGAAAGGGGTATGATTATAGCTTAGATGAAAATCCAAATAAGCAAGTTATAGAGGAAATAATTTATTTTTATATAAGAAGAAAACTTGAATGCACAGGATAATATTAGATTGAAGCTGAAAAATAAATAACAACTAATAACCTTAAAAATGAGATATTTTCCATCTCTGCCACTACAGTTTTCATCCTGCCCCACACTGGTGCATGTCTGGGACTGTCTCATTTGTAAGTAACTGACCAAATTTTGGTCTCAAATACAATTGTCTGCTATAAGGAATGAAAAAAGTTGCTGATTCTATATTTTGACTAATAGAAAAACAAATATGTTTCTGCACATACTTTTTACTCCAGACAGCAAGAATGATTTAAATATCTAGGATGGTGCTGAAAAGGCAAAAGAACCTGATTAAAATTTCTTGAACTGGGTAGCTTGTGATCATTTGAAAAGAAGAAGGAGGTGGAGGAGAGGGAGCAGGAGAAGAAGAGGGAGGAGGAAGAAGAAGAAAAAAGGGGGAAGGAGAGGGAGGAGGAGGAGAGAAGGGGAGGGGTGGTGGGAATGGGGAGGGGGTGGGAGAAGGAGGGAGACAAGGAGGAGGAAAATTAAGTGAATTAAGTGTGATCTCGAAAACCACTGAATCCATAAAAGTCCAAAATTTTAATGTAATGTATATGAAAAGTCAATATAATCAATATTAAAGGATGAAATAACACAAAAAGAAGGGGAAGAGACTAGTCAAAGAACATGTATTAATGACCCAGGGATATAGACTCTGGGAGTGGGGGTGGGCTGGTAAGTGGAAGGCAAAGGGGAAAAAAATGGGACAACTGTAATAGAGTAACAATAAAAAATGAAGACTTATGTGGCTGCTCTCTTTTGTTAAGCATATACTGGTTTTTAATGTATAGGTATTTATTTTTATCTATATAAGTAGAGAAGAGTTTCATATTTCATTTTTGTATCTTTGTTCTCTTGCAGTGAGAACCCTGGTTCTCAACATCTGAAATATATTTTCTCATTTGCAAAATTATTGTCTAATACCACTACAAATAATAATGTACTAAAAATTCCAAAATTTCTTTATAGTTTTTGGTGCTTAGAATATATACTTCTATGAATACACAGCGTGCTGTGTTCAAAAGTTAACAGGTTTATTGTTTTTCTGTGGTTATAAATTTTATATAGTTGTGTTCATTTATCTCTGTGTGCATTTAATTTTAGTCTTGGCTTTTTCCAATTTCTTTTATTCATTTCCATTTAAAAATATAGAATACAGTCACATGGTTATAAATTAAACTTATTTTAACAGTACATTTAACAACAGTGATTGGATTTGCCTTCCCAACTGAAATCATTTTTTATTCAATAAAGTATCTGAAATAATGGTTTTTAAGATATTGGGCTTCAGGGAATAAAAGACAGTTATACTGAGAGATAGGAAATGAGCACAATGAGCCTAATGAGTGCTCCAAATTTGTGCCTAGAGAGCGTTTTGAGGTCACAGCACAAAGGAGAGGAATTCTAGTGGAACCTGGCAGTCTCCTTGCATTGATAAAATGTAATTGAGAATCCAGAGAGTGTGAGGCAGTTGGATTTTCAGAACAGATTTCTGAAGAAGAGATAGCTATACAGAGAGAATTCCCGAGATCTGTATAAAGTCTCCCTGGGGTTGAGTACTGATAATCACAGAGGTATGATGAAATGACCTGAGGCTGTGGAAGAAATAACAGAAAGCAGGCAGAGATGTCCAACCTTTTGGCATCTCTGGGCCACACTGGAAAAGAAAGAGTTGTTTTGAGCCACACATTAAATACACAAAGACTATCAATAACTGGTGAGAAAAAAAAAGTGTTTTAAGTAAATTTTCTATTTGTGTTGGACCGCATTCATAGCCATTCTGGGCTGCATCCAGCACCAAGAATTAGATGCCCAAAGGGGCAATCTGTGGATATTACAAAGGGCTGAAAATAGTTCCTGTTCCCAACAGCCAGTGCAGAGAAACTCATAATTCACAAAGCCTTGGGTAGGGAGCTCAGTTGCAGTTAATATTTGACTCTGCAGTAGGGCAAATTATCCCTAGATTAATTGCTGCTCTCTGTTTTTCAAACTTTAAAAACAAGATTCAAAAGTATAAAAATACTTTCAAGTAACTTAACTGCATCTAAGAATAAAGTTTAAGAATATTCACTGAAATACAAAATATGTAGCAACTAACAAGGTAAAATTTACAATGTCTGGCACCCTATCAAAAATTATAAGGCATACAAAGAAGCTGAAAAATATGTCCCAAAATGAGGAGGAAAACCAAAGTCCACATTGAAGAGACTTTACATTTTGTTTTATTATGTATGACTACAGAATGATGGTATTATCCTTTCTTCTTTATGAATTATATTGAGACTTTCTTTGTGACCTAATATATGGCCAATTTTGAAGATGTACTATGACATTTGAGGAGAAGATTTACTCTATTATTAGGGTATAAATTTCAATATACATTTATACTTACACTTTTTACATCTTTTACATTCTTAGCTATTTGTCTACACTTGACCTCTCTTTGAGTTAAATGTTAAAGAATTCTATTACTAATAGTACAGTAAGTCCTCACTTAACATGATCAATAGGTTCCTCGAAACCGTGACTTGAGGCAAAAATGACATAAAATCAACCTTACCATAGGCTACTGGATATAAACAAGAGTTAAGTTCCTACCATACACTTCTGATCACAAAGGCATCACCAAACTTTGAAGTAAAGACCAAAAACACTTCTAATATTAAATATTGTAATAAATGTGAGCTATACATATGTTTAAGAAAGATTAATAAAAACAAGTAAGATCATTATTTTTCAACCCGCTTATTCTGGTGGTGGGGGATTATCTCTGCAGCTCAGGGTGTATGATGGGACCCCACAGTGGACAGGACACCCCATTGCAGAAGACACTCATCCAAATCCACAGTCACTCAGACTGGGACAATTTAGACACACCAGTTCACTTTTGTGCACAGTTTTGGGATGTGGTAAGAAATCAGAATACCCAAAGAAAACCCATGCAGACATGGCGAGAATATGAAAACACCACACAGCCAGTGGCACCAGCTGGGAATCTATTTTTTTTCTCATCAACATTATAACTAAACAATGTTGAACAAAATAAAGTTATTCAAAGACCTCCTGTAGTCTATTTTATCATGTAGCTCCTGTCTTTCAAGAATTTCTGCTTTATGAAAGTGTTTCCTATATCATTTGATACATGTATATTTTTATTATGTTTTCATTGTAAAATGTGGCCTTTAAATTTTTTCCATTTATAGTTTCATGTGTTTGGTGATTAATTCACCTTTTCTAATATAAGGATTGTAGCACCTAATTATTCTTTGTATTTCCCTTGTATACATTTGTACTTTGCTTTTCTAAGTTACTTTGATTTAGGTGTCTTTAATAAACCAAGTGTGAGTTTTGCTTTATGAGCCAATCTCAAATTCTTTTAAAATATAGGAGTTAAGCCCACTTACTTATATAAATTAATTATTTAGGCATCAATTATTTTATACTATTTGTGGTGTATTAATATGTTATTTATATTTTCTATATGTCTTCTCTATGGGATCTGTTTATTTGGGTATCAATAATTTTATACTCTTTATGCAGTATTAATATGTGTTTTATATTTTCTAGATCTCCTATGTGGTTGTTTTTTTTTCTCTTCTTTTATTGTTTTACTATTTAGGAATATATATATTCTCATCATTATTTTCAATCTAATACCTTCTATAATACATACCACTTCACCTTTTTAAATTTGGCTTTTGCCATTTTTAAATCATCTTTAAATAAAATCCTTTGACTTCCACTTATTACTTATGTAATACTCAATGAGATTTATCTAATTTCATTCCTCTCTCCCATCTCTTCCCATTTTTATTGTGTTAATTCTACATTGTCAGAATATATAACATTTATGATCTAATCTTACATGTTTATTTCTACTTATTAACCTTTGTTCTTCAATTGAAAATATTCAATACTCACCATTAAACCTTTTGCCTAAGTATCCTAAGTCATATCTTGATTAGATAAAGTTAATCTAATAGCCTTTTAATAGATTCACCTGAAAGTGTACATTAATGCAATATTATCTGAGTACTTCAGTGACTGATGCTGTTTTTCTATATCCTTTAAAGTCGAATGACAGCTTAGTTAGATGTAAAGTTTTGGCCACAATATATTTCTTTTTTTTGTTTGTTCCTTTTAAATATTGCTCCACTATTGACTTGCTTTACATCTGGGTGTTGAGAATACTGATGTCAACTTGATATTTTTCCTTTGGAAATGACTAGTTTCCCCTGTTCCTAGAGGAATTGAGGTTATAGTCTTTATATTTAAGTTATAATAGCTTTAACAAGAATTCTATTAAGTATTTAGATTCTTATCTTCTTTTATCCATGGAAAATCTTTATTTGAATATAATTTGAATATCATTTATATTTCATTGTTTTTGTTTTCTTCTCTAAAAAACCAAATTATAAGTATGTTATATTTCCTTTGCTTATTTGCTTTACAAATCAGTCATGTAATTATTATCTCTTCTTTATGTTTTAATTTTCTTGGCTGCATTTTTTAACCCATCTTAATCGAGGTACAATTTACATGAAAAAATTATAAAATAAATTAGACTAATTTTAGGTATGCAGTTGTATACAATCATATAGTGATCACTGACAATAATGAAATTATAAAATATTGCCATCATACCATAGTTACATCATTCTTGTTTGTATTAAATCTAATCCCCCAAACCACAGCCTCAAGTACCAATTAATAAATTAATGTGCTGTCTGGCATTATATTTTTGCCTTCTGCAGAATTCCCTGCAAATGGATATTTTTTTCTCAGAATGCTTTTAATATTCAACTCATATTGTTCTATGTATCAATAGTTTATTTCCTTTTTATTGAGTAGATATCAATAACATAGATTTACTCTCTTTTACAAAATTTATTCACCAGTTGATGCACATGGAAGTTATTTTAAATGTGTGGCTGTTATGAATAACACATCTGTGAATAATGCAGTCTTAATTCACATACAAGTTTTGTGGACATGTGTATTTATTTCTCCTGGGTAAATACCTAGGAGTGGTATTATTGAATTATATAGTAAACATACATTTAACCTCATAAAGGACTGCCAAACTGTTTTCCAATGAGAATTTACCACTTTGCAATCCCACAAGTTCCTTTACCTCTTTTCCAACACTAAGTTTCATCAGTCTTTTAAATTTTAGCCCTTCTAGTGGGTGCATAATATTTTAACATTATTCTGTTTATATCTGTTTTCCTAATTCCTAGTGGTGGCATCTGTGCTCATTAGCCATTCATATATGTTCTTGGCTGAATTGTCTCTTAAAATATTTTGCCAATTTAATTGGTTTATTTCTCTCCTTAACATGTTCCCTATACAGTCTATTTACAAGTTTTTTCAAGTATGTTTGCAAATATTTTCTTCCAAACTGTGGATTGCCTTTTTATTTTCTTCATTGTGTCTTCAAAGAACAAAATAATTTCTTTTTTAAAATTTTAATCTTTATTGTATTTTTTCTATTACCATTTAGTCCCCTTATACCTCCTACCCTAGCAATCACCACACTGTTGTCCATATCCATGAGTCCTTTTTCCTTTCTGCTCAACCCCTCTACCACCCAACACTACCCCCCACTAGCTGTTGTCTGTTCTCTGCCTATGAGTCTCTGTTTTGCTTATTAGTTCAATTTTTTCATTAGATGCCACAAATGAGTGAAATCATGTAGTACTTATTGTTCTCTGACTGGCTTATTTCACTTAGAATAATGTTCACTAGGCCTATCTATACTGTTGCAAAAGGTAAAAATTTTCTTTTTTATAACCGAGAAGAATTCCAATGTGTAAATGTCCCATAGTTGTTTTATCTACTCACCTGTTGATGGACACCCCAGCTGCTTCCATATCTTGGAGATTGTAAATAATGCTGTAATGAATATAGGGGTGCTATGTTTTTTTTTTCAAATTGGTGTTTTGAGTTCATTTGGATACATTCTCAGGAGTGGGATCACTGGGTCAAAAGACAGATCTATTTTTAATTTTCTGAGGTGTCTCTACACTGTTTGCCACAGTGGTTGCAACAATCTCTATTCCCATGAACAGTGCAAAAGGTTTGCCCTTTCTCCACATCTTCACCAGCACTTATTTGTTGATTTATTGATAATAGCCATTCTGGCAGGTGTGAGATGGTATCTCATTGAGGTTTTAATTTGCATTTCTCTGATGATTAGTGAGTAGAGTATCTTTTAATATGTCTATTGGCCATCTGTATGTCCTTTTTGGAGAAGTGTCTATTTGGGTCTTTTTTCCATTTCTTATTTGGGTTGTTTGTTGCTTTTTTTTTTTTGGTGTTGAGTTTTATAAGTACTTTGTAAATTTTGGATATTAACCCCTTATCAGAGGTATCAGCAAATATGTTCTCCCATTCTGTGGGTTGTCTTTTTATTTTGTTGAAGTTTTCCTTTGCTGTGCAAAAAAATTTTAGATTGATGTAGTCCCATTTGTTTATTTTTTCTTTTGTTTCCCTTGTCTGGAGAGATATCTACAAGCAATATCTGAGACTTTGCTGCCTATGTTTTCTTCTAGGATTTTTATGGCTTCATTTCTAACATTTAAGTTTTGATCCATTTTGAATTTGTTCTTGTGTGTGGTGTAAGAAAATGGTCTAGTTTCATTGTTCTGCATGTATCTGTCCAATTTTCCCAACATCAATTATTGAATAAACTACCTTTAGCCCATTGCATGTGCTTGCTTCTTCTGTTGAATATTAATTGACTATAAAAGTGTGGGTTAATTTCTGGACTCTCTGTTCTGTTCCATTGATCCATGTGTCTGTTTTTATGCCAGTACCAAGCTGTTTTGATTATTTTGGCGTTGTAGTATATTTTGATATTAGCATGATTCCCTCAACTTTGTTCTTCTTTCTCAGGATCACTGTTTCCATACAGGACATTTTGTGGCACCATATAAATTTTTGAAATATTTGTTCTAGTTCTGTGCAATACTTCATTGGAGTCTTGATAGGAATTGAGTTGAATCTATAGATTGCTTTGGGTAATATGAACTTTTCTCTAGGAAAACAATCCAATTAAAAAATAGGTAAAGGACCTGAACAGACAGTTCTCCAAGGAGGAGATACATAGGGCCCAGAGATATATGAAAGGATGCTCGGCATCACTAGCCATCAGAGAGATGCCAGTTAAAACCACAATGAGATACCACTTCACACCAGCCAGAATGGCCATCATAAACAAATCAACAAACAATAAGTGCTGGCGACGATGTGGAGAAAAGGGAACCCTAGTGCGCTGTTGGTGGGAATGCAGACTGGTGCAGCCACTGTGGAGAACAGTATGGAATTTCCTCAAAAAACTAAAAGTGGAACTGCCTTTTGACCCAACAATTCCACTGCTGTGATTATACCCTAAGAATCCTGAAACACCGATTCAAAAGAACCTGTGCACACCAATGTTCATAGCAGCACAAGTTACAATCGCCAAGAATTGGAAGCTACTTAAGTGCCCAAAAGTAAATGAGTGTATGAAAAAACTGTGGTACATCTACACAATGGAATACTATGCATCAGAAAAGAAGAAGGAGCTACTACCCTTTGCAATGGCATGGATGAAACTGGAGAGCATTATGCTAAATGAAATAAGCCAGGTAGTGAAAGACAGATACCATATGATGTCACCTGTAAGTGGAACCTAATCAACAAAATAAACAAGCAAGCAAAATAGAACCAGCAACATTGAAATAAAAAATAAACTGATAGTAACTAGAGGGGAGGAGGGAGGGGGATGACAGTGGAAAGGGAGGGGGAGGATCATCAAGGAACATGCATAAAGTACCCATTGACAAAGCCTAATGGGGAAGGTTTGAGGGTGGGAAATGGGGGTGGATGTGGCTGGGGAAAGTGGTGGTGGGAAAATGTTGACCAAAAAAAAAAAATGGACGGGGGAAGCTAGGAGTAATGTGGGAATTTAAGAAACCAAAGAACTGATGTGTGCAGTCCATGAACATGGACTAAGAAGTGTGGGGATATTGTGATGGGGTGCAGGGCAGAAAGGATAAAGGGGGTGGAGAATAGGACAAGTGTAATAGCATACTCAATAAAACATACAAAAATATCAATGATTTTAGTATTTCCTATACATGAACATGGTATGTGCTTTCATTTATTTTGTATCTTCTTTCATTTATTTCTTCAGTGTCTTTTAAGTTTCCATGTACAGGTCTTTTACATTATTTTTAGGTTTATTCATAGGTATTTTATTCTTTTTTAAGCAATTGTGAATGGAATTTTTTCTTAATTTCCCTTTGTATTAGTTCATTACTGGCATATAAAAATGCAACTCATTTCCAAACATTAATTTTGTATCCTGCTATTTTATTGAATTCATTTATTAGTACTAGTAGTGTCTTGGTAGAATCTTTGGGGCTCTCTGTGTACGGTATAATGCTATCTGCAAATAAAGAAAACTTTACTTCTTCCTCTCTGATTTGGATGCCTTATATTTCTTCTTCTTGACTGATTGGTATGGCTAGGACTTCCAGTACCATGTTGAATATAAGATGTGAAAGCAGACATCCCTGCCTTGTCCCCAGTCTTAAGGTGAACACTTACAGTTTTTGTCCTTGAGTATGATGCTGGCAGTGGGTTTGCCACATATATCCTTTATAATGTTTAGGTATGTTCCCTCTATTCCCACTTTGCTGATATTTTTATCATAAATGGGTGCTGGATTTTATCAAAAGCTTTTTCTGCATCCGTTGATATGATTATGTGCCTTTTACCCTTCACTTTGTTTGGTGAATTACATTTATTGATTTGTTAATGTTGTACCAACCTTGCATTCCCCAAATAAATTCCACTTGATTATGGCATATGATCTTTTTGATGCATTTCTGTATTCAGTTTGCTTATATTTTGTTGAGCATTTTAGCATCTATATTCATCAGAGATATTGCCATATAATTTTCTTTCTTTGCAGTGTCTTTATATGGTTTTAGAATTAGGAGAATGCTGGCCTCATAAAATGAACTTGGAAGCTTTCCTGCCTCTTGAATTTTATGAAATAATTTGAGAAGGAGAGGTGTAAATTCTTCTCGGAATGTTTGGTAAAATTCACCTATGAAGCCATCTGGTCCAGGGTATTTGTTTGTTGGGAGTTTTTTGTTTTGTTTTGTTTTGTTTTTTTACTGCTTCAATTTCACTAGGAGTAATCTGTCTATTCAGTTCTCTGATTCTCCCTGATTTAGTTTTAGAAGATTGTATGTTTCTAGGAATTTATCCATTTTGCCCAGGTTGTCCAGTATGTTGGCATACGGTGGTTCTTATATTTTCTTACAATCCTTTGTATTTCTTTGGTGTCAGTTGTTATTTCTTCTCTTTCATTTCTAATTTTATATATTTAGGCCCTTTCTCTTTCTTCTTTTCTTGATAAGTCTTGTTAGAACTAGCTCTTGGTTTCATTGTTCTTTTGTTTTATTTTTTTTAGACTCTATTTCTTTTATTTCTGCTGTGATCTTTATTATTTCCTGCCTTCTACTCACTTTGGGCTTTGCTTGTTGTTCTTTTTCAAGTTCCTTTAAATGTGAAGTTAGGTTGTTTATTTAAACTTTTTCTGACTTTTTTTTTTTTTTGAGATAGGCCTGTAATACTATGATGAGTTTCCCTTTTAGGATTGCTTTCCCAGTGTCTGACAGTATTCTTCTTGTGACTGATTTCTAGTTTTCATAGCAATGTGGTCAGAGAAGATGCTTGATGTGACTTCAATCTTTCTAAATTGATTGAGAATTCTTTTGTGTCCAACATGTGGTCTATCCTAGAAAATGTTCCACGTGTACTTGAAAAGAGTGTATATTCTGATGCTTTGAGATGAAATGCTCTGAAGGTATCAATTAAATCTGTTTGATCCAGTGTGTCATTTAAGGCTACTCTCTCCTTGTTTTTCTGCCTGGAAGACCTATCCATTTAAGTCAATGGGGTGTTAAAATCCCCAAATATGACTGTATCTTTGTTGATCTCTCCTTTCATCAAGATTTGCTTTACATATTTAGGTGCTCCTACATTGGGTATGTAAATGTTTACTGGAGCTATATCCTCTTGTTGGAAATTTCTCTTTAACGTTATGTAGTATCCCTCTGTCTCCTATTACAGCCCTAGTTTTAAAGTCTATTTTGTCAGATATAAGTACTGCTACCCCAGCTTTTTTTCTTTTTCATTTGCATGAAATATCTTTTTACAACCCTTTACTTTTAGTCTGTGTGTATCTTTTGATGTGAGATGGGTCTTTGGAGGCAGCATATATTTGGGTCTTGTTTTCTTATCCATTCAGGTACCCTCTGTCTTTTGGTTAGCACATTTAAGCCATTTACATTTAAGATGATCATTGATAGATACTGATGTAGTGCCATTTTATTGTCAGATGTTTTCCTCTGTTTTTTTTTTCCTTTCTCTTTTTGTTCTTCTTCTTCTTAAAGCAAGCCCTTTAACATTTATTGCAGAACTTGTTTGGTGTTAACAAGCTCCTTTAGCTTTTTCTTGTCTGGGAAGCCCCTTATTTCTCCTTCAATTTTATTTTAAAAAAATTTAAATTGTTGTTCAAGTATGGTTTTGTCCATTCTCCCCTTACCCCCCACCCTCAATCCTACCCCCTTTTGGCTTTGTCTGTGTGTCCT